>JANHGL010005010.1:0-41953 GCA_024611195.1 Ceyx melanurus | reverse complement strand
TGTTTGACACAGTTTTAAAAACCTTGAGGATCAAATGTCACTCCTTTACACTGTTTTATACCATTTTTCTTGTAAATCAAATTCATGTTGAAAATATCACTTCAGTTGTCATTTGTTCTTGAATGCTATAGTGTCATATCAGCAAAAAGCTCTTTTTCAAAGAAAGCTTTATGAAAAATTTCACAGTGTGCCATGGTGATTTAAAATAGATATATATATATTTTATGAAGCTGTCATCTGCAGCTAACATAGAAAGTTAAAATTTGTGAAACTGGAAAATTTGTTAGTGGAGACAATGACTGGGTTAACTGTAGTATGTAGAACTCTTTTTAAAAAATTTCAATGGAAATCGTGCCTAAATTGGTAATACCTGGGTGTATCTACAAAGACACCAGAGCTGCCAAAGAGGGAGTGGTAAGATAATTTTGTTTCTATGGTTGTACTAAGATTCCTCAACACTGTAAAGCAGGATAAAAATTCCTCTATTCTTGTCACATCACTCAGTGGAATTTTATTTCCCAAGTTGTTTCTCTACACAGGAGTGTACACTGAGTTCTGAAGATTGCTCATCAGTCCCTATTAGCAAAGGAAGTTGATGGTGTCAGACTAGATCTCTGTGGTCACAGTGGCATCTAAATAAATAGGTTAAATGACTGAATAGGCTGAAAATAGACAGAAAACACAAAATGAAAGCAAAGGATGAGTAGGACATGGGGTCAGGTCTTCCATGCAACTTTCCATGTTCTAATACTGAGTTTAGGCAAACTGTTGTCAATTCTTGCATTGATACTCCTGGTGTTTATAGTCTAATGCAGCAATAGAGGGCTTCAAGGGAAGGGAGTCAACAAGCCAGTGATTTTCTGAAGCATCAAGTAAAATTAAACACTTATTCCATTTATAAAATGCAATAATTTCATTCTAGAGTAAAAAGGGTGAACATCAGGTTTCTATTGTAGCTTTAGCCATAGAAGTCTATTTTTAGGCTTTTAGTTTTTTGGAGTGTGTGGCTTGTTTTATTGCATGAAGAGCTTCTTCCTTATTGTCAAAACATTTACAAAGTTTCTTCTACATTTTCTAACAAGCCAAGTCACCTTTGCCTGAACATCTGCAGAATGATGCAGCCAGAATGTTCAGAAAAGCACCTTTTTATTTGGGACAAGAAGTTCAACAATTTCAGTAGTCACATTTGAACCTATTCACCATAGTTGTGCTTTAATGATAATTAGGTATGAAAAGATGAAAACTAGTTCAGCTTTCATGATCTTTATGGTGCCTTACTCATGAAAACATTGTGTAGATATCTTTACCACTAACCTTGAGTGTTACAGAATCTAAGTCTCTCAAGGTTTTGGTATTTAAAGTTACAGCACTTGATACTTGCTTCCAATACCTTAGTACTTAAAACTCATGGCAGCCAATGAAATATCCATTCTCAGGATCTCTGGTCCTATTGTACTTTGAGTTAAGCACCTAAATAAACTTAAGAGCTATTAGATGTCTTAGCGGGTGCATTTCCACATATTGTATATCTAAATATCTTTGTAAATTTTTGTTTCAGTTATATTGTAATAGGAGAACTTGGTGCAAAAAACGAATGTGCCAGAAATTTTTATTTTGTTTCCAACTGCTTAAACACTGGCATTGCTCTGATAAGGGCTTAAAAAAAAGTATTTTTAGCATTGGCATGCAAATTAATATACCAAGCAATTAAAGTCAATTAAAACAGGATGCAGTGTAATTAGAAACAGTTGTGTTCACATTCATATTCAGAGAGGTCTGATGTGCTGAAAGAAAAGAAAACAATTCAGGAAACTTAATGCCTACAGATGTGACGATGATACTAATAATGGCATTTGATTTCTAAAATGCCCCATCCTCCATCACCTCATGATAAAATGAGCAACTGATGCACTGGAATTAAGTGGCTCAATATACTGGGAGATGAGAACACCACATATGTGTGGTGGCTTTCTCTCCCCTTTCTGAACACCATACACATAACCTGTTGCAGCACAAGAGGAGCTCACAAGTTTAGCAGCCTTGTTAGCTGTGTGAACACTGATATCCGTAAGTTATCAGTGTTGGTTGGCTCAGGAAGGGTGTATCTTTCCCACACATGCTTACTTGGTATCTCTCATTGTTCTGGATATCTGCATTGGTTATTTATTTCCAGAAATATTAAGCCAGTTCTGCTCTATTTATATCCTCTTTCTGCATGGTAACAAAAAGGAAGGAAAATGCTCATTCCACTAAAGCTGAGGCCTCATGATAAAAAAAATGTTAGAGGTTGTGGTTTAGTACTTGTAATAATGTTAATAGGTGTGGGTGGGCTTTGGAAGGCATTTGGAAAAGTGAACAGAAATCTGTGAAGTGTAACTCTACAAGCATGGATGTGTTCTGTGGGACTACAGGCTACTACTGGAGCATGTCAAAAGAAGGGCAATGAAGCTAGTGAAGTGCCTGGAGAACAAGTCTTGTGAGGAGCAGCTGAGGGAACTCAGGTTTTTCAGCTGGACAAAAGGAGGCTCATGGGAGACCTCACTCTCTACAACTCCCTGAAAGGAGGTTGGAGCCAAATGGGTTTAACAGGTGGATTTTATAATCTTGAAGGTCTCTTCCAACCAGAACAATTCTATGATTCTACTGCACAAGGTTATCTTTGCCTGACCCCTCTTGGGCACAGAGATGAGTGGCTACAGGTCTTCCTTGGTGGAGCCTGGTAAGGAAATACACCCAAAGGAACCTGGAAAGAATTATTTCTCTACAAAATTGCAATGTTTACTGATGTAAAAAGTTTCAAGTCAGTGGCAGGATGCACAAGAAAGCAGACCACAAACCAGTATGGACATTGATGAAACGTGTATTGCTCAAATTCAGACACGCAGGAAAAGCAGTCTTAGGAGCAATTACTAGCTGACTGAGAATTAATTGTGTATGTCACTGTCTAATATATATCATGCAGTTAATTACTTGCACTTATGAATCAATTTCCCTTTTCCTGTGTTTGGAATAGTATGTGGCATAGTGTAGAGGTATACTATAGTATAGTGTCATCTGTCACAAAGAGAGTAAATAATAAATTTAGAGAGAACTTCCCAACCTTTCTATAAAAAAGCGTTGACTTTTCCATTTCACTTTTCCTCCAAAAAAGGGTTTGGCTTTTGTCTAATAACAAAATGGATGTGGAATTGGGGTGGTTTTGTTGCAGCTGGGAGAAAATATTTTCCTAATGATTGCTGTTTCTTTTTAGGTTGTATATGTAACAGCTACGTTCCCCTATATCATGTTGATGATTCTTCTGATTCGTGGAGTAACATTACCAGGTGCTTCTGAAGGGATAAAATTCTACTTGTACCCTGACCTTTCTCGTCTGTCTGACCCACAGGTAGGATCACAGTCCATGTATTTGTTTTTCTCTCTGACTGGGAAAATCTGCAAAAGATTCTTGGTTTTTAAAGTTTGAATAGAGGTCATTGCTGGACAATTACTCATTGTTAGAGATTTGGAATTGTGGACAGGGCTTTATAGCCGTTGCTGCTTACATGTGTAGGAATATATTACTATTTTAGAGGAAAAGCATCTCAGCTGATAAATCAGAATTTTTAAGTGTTTAGTCTTGGTTGCTGCTTCTGATGCTGAGGGGTAAGAGCAACGTCTCTGTTTCAATGGGAACAAATGTAACCGAGATTTATCTCTTCTGCTGTTCTTTGCTCATTCCAAATCTAAATCTCAGTCAAGATTAGTAGATAAATTGATCATTCAGATGATTGTTGCCTTGGAAGCAGTAGTGTCTATATGCAATAACCCAGGAATTAAGTACTCAAACCAGGAACTTTGTCTTTTTTTGTGGTTTCCAGATTAGAGTTGAGAATGGAAATACTGGATTAAGTTGGTTTAGTTGTTGTGATAGATAAGTACAATAAACCAGGCCTTTTATATAATTTGTCTTGTGTTGAAGAAGAAAAATGACACAAGCTCTACAAAACCTGACAGCCTGACGACAGCATCTTATTTATCTGGTTTGGCATTGTAAAAGGCATTACAAAAAGACATTACATAATGTTATTTCTAAGGTTATTATGATATTAAACAGATCCTGAGATGGAGATAGAAAGGAAGTTTGGGAATATTTGTCAAATTATTACATATTTTAAAAAATCTGCTTACTGAAAATGCGTGTTTTGTTGCATAAGACAATAAAGGGGGGATACTTTAGGTTACTTCCTTGAAGTGTCTCAAATAAATGACTCAGACACTTTAAAGTTCACTTTAAACAAGTAATACTTCTGCCAGAACAAAACAAACAACAAAAAACCTCAACAGCTACAAAGAAAAACATTAATTTCAGATATTGAAATGTTTAGATTGGAATGTAATAATGTTGTCACTTTTGAACTCAATGTTTCCATTGTTCTATGTCAGTGTAGATGGGAATTGAAAGCAGAGTTGTGGTAGTGGAGTTAGAATGTCAGCACTGTTCCTATGGATTTCTAATGGCCAGCTTGCTTAGAGGGGATCTTAATTCCATGAGAAATTAGCACAGGATCATAAAATCATAGAATGGTTTGGTTTGGAAGAGACCTTAAAGATTATCTAGTTCCAACCCCCCCTTGCCATGACCAGACATCTCACTCTAAGACCAGGTTGCTCAAAGCCCCATCCAACCTGGCCTTGAACATGTCCAGTGATGGAGCATCCACAGTTTCCCTGGGCAACCTTTACTGGTGTCTCACCACCCTCAGTAGCAGAGAAAACCAGCAGGGTTCTCTGACATACTTCCAGTTACTTGTTTGCAAGATGTAACAAGCTAAATAGAGAAGTCAGCCCGATTTCAAGCCAACCCCATGTGTCATTTTAGCAGTGAGAAGAAATTT
Organism: Ceyx melanurus; assembly: GCA_024611195.1. Taxonomy (NCBI): domain Eukaryota; kingdom Metazoa; phylum Chordata; class Aves; order Coraciiformes; family Alcedinidae; genus Ceyx; species Ceyx melanurus. Next base: position 37,079 of record JANHGL010005010.1, on the reverse strand, counting down.
GGCTGTTGTCAGCTTACCTAAGAACAAGGACATAATTTGTTGATTTTGTCCAGTTTTAACTACAGTTTCACCTCACCATGTGGTTCTGACAACTGGTTACCCACTGCCTTAATAAAAAGTGTTCTCTGAGGATTCTTTTCTTGTACCACAACATGATGATTCCTCCTCTGGCACCCAGTGTGAATAGGGGATAGTCCTGCAACTCAGATGCTGATTCCTCCACTTTTTCAGTGCTGTGGGAGAAGCCTCTTAACAGGCTTTTGCCCTTGTGTGTGTATTTTTCACATGCCACTGACATCCATGCTTCCGTTTATCATTAAGGGAGCATGTGTGAGCTTAAGCAATGTTATTGTCAGGCTACAAGGGGATTTTATATGCCTATTTACTATACTGTTTCCACTTGTAAAGAAATACATCGTTGCCATGACGATTTCCAAAGTACATAGTATGAGTCCAAGCAGTCTGTGAAGTACAAAGCACTTGAAAGACACGTGTACGTGTATCTGTTTTGTCCCACACATGTAGCTCAGCTGATCCTAGAATGTCTTTTGGGAAAGGCTTAATGAATTGCCAGCTTCCTCCTCCATTTCAACAAGGCTTCAACTGACACATCGCTGTACTACAGCCTTGGTATTTTAAGCATCTTCCTGTAGGAAAGAAGCTGAATCTCTATTATGGGCCATAATAGAGATTGTGAATATTAACATAGGTAATTTCATCACAGTATGAGTGATAAAATGGTTTTAGATAATTATTTTTGTGTTGAAAAAAATGTTACTTTATTAAAATGGAAATACTTTGTTGAGACTAATCAAGTTTTGAAGAAAGATCTCTGAGTTATGGGGAGCATCTTTGTTGAGTTTTCAAGACATTAAGGAAGTTTAGCTTCTCAATCTGAAAAACAGAATTTGGCATAACTAATTTATTAAAAACAAATTAAATGGAATTGTTTCAGCTTTAATGGAAATTTTAATGGTAGCAAGATAGATATATAGACATTTTCCATTTTGTGGAACAGTAGGACTTAATATTATTCAAACCCACTTTTTTTTTTTTTTCCCATCAGAAAAACCCTTTCCATAACCTCTTTTTTTTTTTTTCAAGGGAGTTTTGCCAAGAAGCAAGTGTAGGACAACTGAAATAACCTTGACATTTGTGCATCTAGTTTTCATCTTTACTCTTGTTTATTTGGACTTAATTCTACATAATACATAAGACATAATGTGTGTGTACTAGCAGTTGTTTTCCTCCTCAGTTGAAGGTCTTTTCAAATAGTGTTTCAGTGACACTCTACTATGCTTGTATTAGGAGAGCAGTATTTGAACCACAGTGCCAACTATGTTTACTGTGGATTAAATAAATTAAGTTTCTATTCAAGGCTCACTTTACTTTGAGTTCTTGAATCTTTTTTCTTTGTGTAATTTGCATTCCATGGTTCATTATAGCTTTCTAAGCAGCTATTCATCTGTCTTTTCAGTCCCTCTTAGCTTTCAAGTGCTGTGTTCTCTATTTCATTTTTATATTCTATCTTTTCATCAGACTGAATCCTCTTGGTCTGAAAATGCCATCCTTTGTCCTGTGTATCTGTTCAGCACATACCAAACACTTTTCATTATAATAGTGGAGTACTATATTTAAGCTTTAGAAATGCTTTATCAGCAAGAGTAAGTTCTCTGTAGACTTAATGCTCAAATTGCCTTGAAATGTGTTTAACTACCCCAATCTGGAAGATACAGGTGCTGTTTCTAGCTTAAATGTGAGGTCATTTTTGAGTTATAACTCACAAAAGTGAAGTATTTTTTTCAAAACTAGTAAGATTGTTAAGGTTTTTGTGTGCAAATCTGACTCAGAATATGGTTCTTGTTGAGGCTCAACAGATTTAAGTCACTTCATATGTAATTGTGCTTGTGTGTGGTACTCACTGCTCCTTTTTGGGGGAAACATTTGGGTTTTCATAACAGGATTTTCCAAACATTTCTTCATGGAAAAGGTTAAATTGATTAGGGACTAGCAGATGTACCGGTCTGATGGGTCAAGGAGTAATATTATGGTAAATGATCTGGAAAACACATGCCTGTAAACTTAAACACTGGCAAGGTGGTGGATTTTTAAAATGAGGAAGAAAAGATAAATAAGGCTTTGCTTATTGTGTGTTTGTATGCTAATAACTGGCTAATTTACTATTTTTTTTATTTTTTAATGTATTGTTTTAATGAACTCATTTTAGCATCTGTAGGAGAGAACATGTCAACACAGTCAGAATTTCACTCTGAACAGTTAAATTCTGAACAGTTGGTGTTTACCAAAATCTTGAACAAATTTAATTAATATGGGGTTTGCAACTGAATTCCACATTTCTAAGGAAAGGAATACAGGTTTTACTTATATCTGATATACCCTCATGTGAATGTTAAGCATGATATATGAATGAAGGGGCAAATGACAGGTAAAGTACAGGAAAAGTTGATCTAGCACTGCTAGGATTCATTTTAAATTCCTCTGATATTTTATTTGTAGTAGAAAATTGTTAAAAGTGAAATCAAATTTCTGATGACAGAAGCATTTCTACAATTCACTTCTAGTAGCTCATCTAAGAGAGATTCAACAGTTAAGTAGACGTGACTCTGCAGATGATTGTAAAGCTTTCAGATGTTTTCTAAGCATGCTCCTGAAATGGGTACTCCATCCAATCTGAAAATGTTTCCCGGAAGGACTTTTCTATGAATTTCCCTGGCACAAAATTTTGTTAACTGGCTGGTAGCTCACTGGATCTTCCTTGAAAATAAACACCAAAACATGAATGCACAACAATGAGCTTAACTTGAAAAACACTTTTCTACTTGATAAGTCTTATAGTATGAAGATGATTCTTCTCCATAAAATGCCCTTTGTCTCAAAAGTTCCTTCCTTTCTGCATTTTCCTCTGTGACATTTTTTTGCCTAAGTTTTAATGGTCTCTGTGTTTATACAGAAAAAAGAACATTTTAGTGCATCAGATATCAGCTTTAGAGAAAACACATTTATTGGTAGAAAATAATTTAGAATAAATGTATGTTCTAATTTTTGGGTTTTTTACACACACACACACACACACACACAAACACACACATACACACACACACACACACACACACACACACACCCCAAAAAAACCCCCATTCATTACATACTCCTTAACTTTCAGGTTAACATGAGCTTATTTTGTTAACTATTCACTGCTTCCTTAACATCATCTTCGTATGTTTGAGCATATACATAAAATCATACTTTTTTTTAGAAGATGCTACTCATATAAGCTTAAATTATTAGTATCTGATCAGGTTAATTATAATATTTATATGTGAGAGAGACATTTGGGAATACTGTATAAGTGTGGAGATAATATAGTTTTCTTAAATCTGGTTCTGAAAATCCAAACTGGAAATGCATTTGAGAATTTATTTTCCCTGAATTTTTTATTTCCAATATTTAGTCGTGCAGAGTTATTTTAGCGAGGAGAGCTGCAGCAGTAATGCCACTCTGATTCTTTACGAAGAACTTTTCTATGCAGTGAAAGAAATAACCCAGAGTGATTCAGTTTTAGTACGGGCAGCCTTGGAAGCAAGCAACTGTCACAATTCCATCGCCACCTTGAGGCAGAATGAAACACAGGTTTTCACAGGCAGAAGAAAATGGAAATTCTCTTCTAGCTTTGTAAGTGGAGACGACTCCTGCATTGATACAGAAGTGCAGAAGAAACTGTGATTTCACTGTCAGATTGTTTCATGCTTGGAAAATCAAAGGATTCCCGAATAGTGGCTTTTAGACCTGTAGTGTGTCTATTTAAGCACACTGATCCTTAAAATGGAATCCTGGAATTTTTTATATATTGGCAGTGAAATACCTAAATGATGGAGATTTTTTTTGTTGCTTTGGTTTGTGACAAGGGAAGTAGCAGAAGTAGGGAGGTGATCATGCCCCTGTACTTAGCACTCGTGAGACAGCACCTTGAGTACTGTGTCCAGTTTTGGTCACCACAGTGCAAGGACATTGAGGTGTTGGAGCAGGTGCAGAGAAGAGCAACGAAGCTCTTTTACTTTTAAAATTACTTTTAAAATTTAAACTTGGAAAAGGATTAATTATTCTCAGAGTCTATTTTTTTGCACTATCCTTACAAATTGCTGAGATCTTTAGTTCTATAGTAAACTCAGGATATAGACTGGTGTGATGTTTAGAAACATTTTGCACTACAGTGCAGTTTATCATCTCCAGAATGAGGACCTATGTCATTTTACTATGGTTATTGCATTACAAATTAATTGCCTGGTTTGAAAGAATAGGAAGACCAACAAGTTGCTCCAATGCAAGGAAGGACAGAGGTGGTTAATGAAGTCATGACTCACTCCTGGGATGGATACTATTTTTCTCCAAAGACAGACTGAAGGCAAGCCTGGGAGCACACTCAAGAGCACAGCTGTCTCAAACTAGGGTGACTGGGCATACACATTTCAAAAAGTATGGGCTGAAGCTATTCCTGGTTTTCCACTATGACAAAAAAATCCCTCTGTGCAATGCATGGAACAGCTTAGTATTTGTTCACTGCACAAGTTACTACTTTTTGTGAAGATTTTAGGCGTATTTAGGTGTGCTGCAGGAAAGGCACAATCTAAATTGAATGCAACATTGCTAAACTTGGTATATCTGAGTGACCATGAGACACCCTTTTATTATGCAACAATATATAGCTCTGTTTTTTTCAACACCATAGTACTATGACTATTAATTTCTATGTAGCAAGTGTGGTTTCAGAAGTCCAGTTATTGCTTTGGAGAGTTATTTTAAGCCCAGACCAAGCAGTTTGCTGCCTCTTCCCCATGTTTTTTCCTCATGTTTCTCGCTGTTGCTACACAAGTAACAGCAAGCTGAGCAGGCAACAGCACATTCTGGCATTTAGAAGAGACTTTTTGAAAGAATGAGGTCATTTTGTAATTTCCCTGGAACATGAAATTTCTTCCAGCTATCCCTGCAACCCCTTAGCAACCTTGGCAAGGGAGAGACATCATCTGAGTTTTAGGGAAGTTCTAATTGCACTTTAATATTAGACTTCACAGCTAGTGCGATATGCCACTGGAGGGAGACAAGATCCACACGTTAGCTCAATGTATTGGCATAACAGGGAGAGACTTCGCCCCATTTACTATGATGGTGCCTGAAAAGAAATACTAGATCAACTTGAAGAGCCATTTCATGCATAAATTAATTAATATTTTCAGGAATATTTAAGGAATTGCAAATACCATCCATGACTCCAGCCTGCTCTAGAAGTCAAGTCTCCCAGCAAGTGAAAAGCTGTTGTTAAAAATTAATTTGTTTCAGGAGAAAATAAAAATTAGTACAAAAATATACTAAGTGATGAAGTGATTTTAAGGAGGACATAATAATAATAAATGACCTTGTGCACAGTAAGGGTAGTTGATAAGTGAAGCAAATTAATATTCCACACTATTTCTGGGACTTTCACAAGTGAGTATGGGTTACCATATAAATAGAGGCAATGGAAATATATAGTTATTTCAAGGATTTCTAACAGTATTCTTGTTAATCTTGTTATTCCAGAGGAATGAGAGAAAAAAAGACTCGTAGCAAATCTGTTATATACTGTTAAAAAAAAAATAAAAAATAAAGTGCTCCTAAAAATTATTCTTGGAAGACTTGTACAAAAAAGTACTTTCTAATCCTCCAGATATTTCTGAGACTCTATATTTCCATTCTAACATTAGAATAACAAAAATGAGGCTGACCAAGCATCTGCAGGAAAGTAGTAATGACTGGAGTGTATTTTGTACACCCACACACTACTACTGGAGAAGTGCCACGATGCCTGAATAACTAGTCACTTAAAAACTGTGTTGTCAAAGAACCCAGTCTGTCAAACACAACTCCAAATAGTAAAAAAGTAATCTTGTCTCTCCTAAGTCTAAGAGAGGTAATTTGGTGTGGTTTTGTTTGTTTTTTTTTTGTTTGTTTGTTTGTTGTTGTTGTCATTGTTGTTGGGTTTTGTTTGTTTATATATATTTTGTTTTGTTGTTTGTTTTTAATATAATGGCTTAAATTTTTAATTTAGCTGCACAGTCACACAGGTGCAAGTAGAAGTAAGAACTGAGTGCATATTGCCAAGGAGGAATTTGCCTCAGTTGATGACAGCTGGGTTAGGGACCAGTTAAGCAACCTGGACATCTATAAATCCATGGGTCCTGATAGCCTTTTATAAGGACATAACCAGGTGGATAGATGATGGTAGAGCAGTGGATGTGGTTTATCTTGATTTCAGTAAGGCATCTGATACTGTTTCCAACAGCATCCTCACAGCTAAACTGAGGAAATGTGGCCTGGATGATCGAGTAGTAAGGTGGATTTTGAACTGGTGGAAGGAAAGAAGTCAGAAAGCTGTGGTCAATGGGACCAGAGTCTATCTGGAGACCTGTATCTAGTGGAGTCCTTCAAGGGTCAGTACTGGGACCAGTACTATTCAATATATACATTAATGATTTGGATGAGGGCACAGAGTGCACTGTCAGCAAGTTCACTGATAACACCAAACTGGGAGGAGTGGCTGACACAGCAGTAGGCTGCCCTTTTGAAAAAAAAATAAAATCTTAAGATCTGAGATTGATTGGATAAGTTGTCGTTCTAAGTTTGCTAGAGGAATCTCAGAGATTCTTGTCACATCACCCTGGGTAGGTCCCAGGCTCTTGGTCTGGTTCCAAGCAAATTCCAGCTACCATTCACCAGTAATTAACTCTGAGACACATGGTCAGATGGTATGTACTAAATTATCATCTTTGCATCAAAGCAATGGTGCCCTGCCAGATGCAGAGCTATGGCCATGCTTATTCATCCTTAGAATCAGATTTGTCCACGTCCACAGAAGGAATCAATGGCTGCTTTACCTACTCTTATGTACCAGAGCAAATTCCTCCTAGAAAGTCTCCATTGCACACCGTTGATAGCAGTGCTTGCTGTCTATTGCAGATTCTACTACAATGCTTCCCACATCTGGCTGACCATTGCATTTGGAGACTTCTTTCTTGCATGCAAGTTAAGAGTATGGGGAGAGATTAATTGAAGGCTTAGGTTAGTTATTTTATGACTCCATAAAATGCCCATGTTGATAACTCTTGCTTGCTCAGTCCTTAATCAGATAAAATTCAAGGAGGAAGAGGCTCCAGGATAAAGACTTTCTGCTTGTGAATATGGAGTCTTTGAGACTGCAGTGAATAAATATCTATGGGTTTGTGGTACTCACTAGAGAGATAACTGTAATGCTCAATATTCCAAAACAATTTCCTACTGTGCAGTAGTGTCACAGAATCAATATTCTGAAGGTTGACTTGTAAGCTGACATCAAAGGATTCTTACTTTTGTTTCCTAGAATTGCTGTTCTGTTTTGAGTGAGAAAGATAACTACTGTGTAGCCTTTTGTTTTAACTAACTTGGGTTGGCTGTCCACAGTGGATGTACATTCATTTAACCATAATTGTTGTTTAAAGACATTTATTGGCTTTTCATGTCTATATGCCTCCTTGGGCCATAACACAGACAGTTCTTTCTCTGTTCCTGTTTCTTGTCTTCTCCTTTGAAACAACCAGGCCAAAATACATGTTCGTAGTTTGAACGTGATTGTACAAACCAGCAGAAAGGAGGCCACCACACACCAAAGCGATACCAAAGACAAGGGCTGAGCTGCTCTGGCCCTGAGAGTTCCTCTTAGAACTTTGACTGTCTTGATAGTCAATTCAATCCTTTACATTCTATTGTTTTATATTAAACAGAAAATGAGAGTTTTCAACAACAACAACAAAAGGATTTAAGATGTTTTAGTGAGTGGCCAATGCTCTAGATTAACTATATGGCTTTTCTCATTTTTTTGGGGGCAGTTTTTGCTGAGTTAGGATGGGAATATCCCCATCTGTAGCTTTGATGGCTGAATGACTAAAATGAGATCATATTATAAAAACATTATATATTTTATTGTCTGTCATTCTGGATTGTTAATCTATATTGTTAGTACCAATATTCGAAGAAGTATGTTAGGCAAGATTTCGTTTCTCTCTGTTTTAAGATTACTGTTTTAAAAAGATAATTCTAAGTGAATCTTTATTATTTATTCTGCATGAGCATTCAGGTTTTTTTATGCTTGTGAAGGGCAGTATTTAGATTATTATATGGGCAGCATGAAATCAATGTTGTCTTCAATTAAGCATTTCTTTGTATAACAGAATGATAGGTAATAAGTTGTGACTTGGTAGCTATAATGTTTTATTTTACTGGTTTAAGTTTACAAATTTTCTAGAGCCATTTTAGTTATATTTGAAAAACATTTTTCTATTTTCTTTTTTGTTTTCATGCAATATAGCTTTTTTTTTTTTTTTTTTTTTTTAAATAAAAAAAAGTAGAGGTAATCAGTGTATATTGTTTGGAATTTGCCCAGTTTTGGTGGTGGTGTAGACAATGAAGTAGAGTAGCAACTTCATTGTACAATACCATATTGCATTTCTGATGTTCCTTAGAAGACTGATCTGTTCATTAAATAGCTATGGTAGCTCTATAGGGCAGTCGCTGGTGAGGGTTTTTTTTGGGGGGGGGCGGCTTGGGAAGAGCTTTTACACACTGTCAGACCTGAAACTCGAGCACAGCTCTCCTGGTTCTGTAGCCAAAGCAGCAATCCCTGTTGGTGTGGCTGTCAGCCAGTAACTCAGGAGGTCCTGCTGGAACCCTGCCTTGGATTTGGCAAAAGTCTAGAAAACTGGAGATGTAGTGGGATTACAAAAATACAGAAGAATATGCTATTTCACACAATGAGTAACTAAATGGTGGAATTCACTGCTAGAGGATGTGTGAGGCTGAAAGTGTAAGTATGTTCAATTAATTACAGATAGGTCAATTGCGGACTGATAAACACAAGAGTCCACACAGAACCTGTGGTTCCAGCTTGTATCTGCTGGAGCATTTATCTTCAGTCACTACTGGCAAGTTTCCTGTCCTGGGATGTCCCAGCTGCAGGTGCAGTCTTCTATGTCCCCACTATAAAGTAAGATGAAGTATATGTCAGAACATGTTTTTTTTTAATAGAAAATAACACAGTAGTGGCTGATTGCTATAGATTTGTAGTTTAACTGACAGCTTTAATAGCAATTATTAATCATTTTAATTATCCAAGGGCACAGTGTCAATTCATGATCCTCTAGGACCTTCCAGACAGTTGTCCTGAGGCCAGTATGGATGCATGGGGTTGTTCATACCACAGAATACAAAGCTATTTTTGGTTACCTGTTACGCCTTTTTCTTATCTCTTTCAAACGTTAGTGTAACTTTTTAATGCGAGGAGACCTTAGTGAGAACTGCAGGCTGTATTCAAGCTATAGACAATAGATTTTACAGTGGTGTAGCACTGCTCTCTTCCTTGTATTTATTCCTTAACAATGCCTAGCACCCAATTTCCTTTCATGACCACTGCTGTAACTATCAAACATAACTACAAGATAATGCTTCCAAAACAGAATTATTAGCTCATAATTTCTTAGGTCAAACCAGAGTTGCTTTTTCTTGTATATATTATTTATAATGTAATTTAATTTTATCTGCCATTTGAAAAAAACCCAACAACTTTTGAGTTGTGCCAGCTCCCAAGTTCCATCATTGCAATTAGAATTATTCCTTTACTCTTATGTGGTGTTTCGTTTCTTTGCAGTTAATTTTTTTCAGCAATCACTGTCTTTCTTAAACCACAGATGCTAATTTCCTACTAAGGAGCTTTTGGTGAAAGATTTTTCCAAAATTCTTTAGAAAATAAAAATAGGCTTACATCACCTTCAACCACATGGTTGCTTCCAAAAAATTTAGAAGCAGTAATTTTTCTTGGTTGGGGTTTGTCTTTTCTACAGTCATGTCTCTAATGCCAAGTATAGAAAGAAGGAGAAGAGGGAACAGGGTCTGGAAATAGAGAAAAATTAATTCTGCACTGGTAATGCTATAGAAACTTGATTGGTTTCTTAATTATTGAAACACAGCTGCCAGTGGCACAATTCCAGCAGCTGGGTCAGAATCCAATATTGAGGTGCCCACCCATGGGACTATGCCAGTATAGTTAAGAAGGGGAAATATGTTCTCCACCTCTGGGCAAGTCAACACTGCAGACTTCTGCTTAATTTGACTTTGGGCTTTTGTGCCTTTGGCAGTGGCTGGAGAAAGTCAATGTTGTGGGTTAGAAAGCTGCTTTTATTACTGCTACTCTCCATGCTTTCCATGAAGAGTCAGTAGAGATAGATCGTTGTCATAGAATTATAGAATGGTTTGAGTTGGAAGGGACCATAAAGATCATCTAGTTCCAACCGCCTGCCGTGGGCAGGGACACGTCCCACTACACCAGATTGCTCAAAGCCCTGTCCAACCTGGTCTTATACACATCCAGTGATAGAGCATCCACAGCTTCCCTGGGCAACTTGTTCCAGTGTCTTACCACCCTCATAAAAAAGTTGTTCTTAATTTCTGAACTAAATCTACACTTTTCCAATTTGAAGCCATTACCCCTCTGACTATCACTTGCTTCCAGCAGTCAAAATGATAATAAAGCCATAAAAAAGGATGAATGATAGTCAGTGCCATCTTCCCCAGCACAGTTGGAGGAAGGTAGCAACATAATCTGGTCCAAACTGAGGAAGTATGAATCAAATGTTTAGTGTGTTGGTTGTCCCAAACATCCTTTAACACTGGTGCTGCTACTGTAGAAACTGTAAAAACAAACAAGCAACAAAAAAATATGCAAAATGAAGAGCAAATTTAAAAAGAGAGCAGTCTCTCTCTGCATTGACAGCACCTGTCAATCTCTACACACCCGATTCTCAGGAAGAAAGTAGTTGAGATTTCATTGCAGAATGCAAACTGGGAAAACAAAACCCCTTATAGTATTGGTAAACATAGCCAAATCACTTTCATATAGTCCTTAGCATAAACTCTCCTGTCAAAAGCAGTTATTTTAATTAATGTTAATGAGATCTTTGTGTGCATGTGCAAAGACACAATTAAGATCTTGTGTATGCATTACATGTTAAGTCCTGATCTCTCATATCTACAAATTAACAGGATCTTCAGCCTGACTTAACCAGGTAGTGCAGTGACCTAAACAGGGAACTTCTCTGTCTTTGCAACAGTGTATACAAGGGTAGAATCTCTATATTTGTTTTACCATATTTACTACAACTGTCCTAATATCTAAATGACACTGTCAGGGTTCCTTGTGTGACATACTTGCAGTCAGGAAAACAGAAAACTCATGAAAGGGATTTATGAAATCAAAGACTCAATGAACACAGATAAGCTTTTCTGAGATAATTTTTTATTTACTAATTAGAAAATCTCAATATATTCCTGAGGAATATTTTTTTATTTAGATGAGAATTTATACAATAAATTTTATTATTTCAACCCAGCTACATTTCAAGTCTTTATAATGAAAGGGATGAATAATTTCTTCATTTCAGTTTTATTTTTAATTTGCATATTGTGTCCTCAAGCCCATAATTTGCCATTAACATTACATTTTCTGCCCTAACACTGCAGAAGTTTTACCTGTTTAAAATGAACTGTAAAATTTTAAAACCTTCAATAATAAGGTAGCACATTCTTTCTCTTCTGAGTTTCCTTTATCTTTTTTTTTTTTTAAACATATAATGCTAAATTTTTCCTTAAACAGAGAAACTTACACATTGTTAAATAGACCTTAAAATGCATTAAGAGATTAAATAAGCAACTTGAGCAGAGTCTTCAGGACTCAAAGTGGTTTGGGATCTCCGTTTCCCACAGGTTCCACTAAAAATCACTGGGGGCTCTGGAAGATCAGTTCGTGCCATTTGATATTTGTACCCTACTGAAGAATCCTAATGTAGTGCTTTTAATTCCCTGTATAAGCAACAGAGAGAAAATAAGCTCCTCTAGAGGGTAATTTATCCCACTTGATTATTAACTACCCATGAGGGGCCAAAATCTCTTCTTTGGCTAAAGAAGAATTCAGGATAGTACATTCTTAGTTTAAGAATGCTCAGTAGACTCCAGCCTGGGTGACAGGCAAACATTGGCATTATAGTTATATTATAATCATGAGTTGAAAGGAGCAGTATCTCACTGAAAGGAGCCTTGATTGGCTGAAGAATCCTGAAAAAAATCTCAGTATAGTGATAGATTTTCTGGGAAAACTGCTTTTGATGTGACATCTTCTTTGATGATGCAAATTGTTCTACAGGCAAAAGTTCTGTTTTCTTAAAATAAATGGAATTCACTCAAAGTATCTTTCTGACAGCCTATTAAGCACAGATGTACAGAGCAGGGAGAGGGCCTGTAACCCACCTTTCTACTTGCTCATGATAGCAGCATTTTGGTTCTGTTCCAGTTCAGGCATGCCATCACACCTGCTCCTTTCATGGCACAGCTGGATGCAGCCCTGTACTACACCATCCTCCTTCCATGGATGGAATAGTTATAGATATAGGTTCCTTAGCTCTACAGAGAAGAACCTGGGAGTCCTGGTGGATAAGTTAACCATGAGCTAGCAGTGTGCTCTTGTAGCCAAGAAAGCCAAGTCTCCTGGGGTGCATTCAGATGAGTGTGACCAGCAGATTGAGGGAGGTTTTCCTCTACTCTGCCCTAGTGAGGCCACATATGGTGTATTGTGTCCAGTTCTGGGCTCCCTAGTGTTTTTCAGATTTTACTTTGTTGTGAGTCTCCTTAACAAACTACTGCAGACTTGGCTATATTATGCAGCTGCATTGCGTGACCTTGCTGTGAAACTGAATAGCATATGAATATTGAAAATGGAATAGATTGTGTGTATGCTACTGTTATGTTCTCAATACCATTATAGTTTCACTTCTGCATAAAAGAAAAATTGTGTTATTTAAAAATAATCTTTTAAGTATGATTTTTACAGTCTGTTTTTTTTTTTTTAAGTTCCAGGTTTATACAAGCTAAAATGCTTTTTTTTTGTTTGTTAGTGTTTTATTCAAAGATGAGGAAATATTTCTTTTAAAAGTCTAACCTTTATTCTCCATATGATTGTCATACTTAGTATGTGTTCTAGTTATTATTGGGTATAAATAGTATGTCACTAAGTTACTTCATTAATAAATCTGAAACTTTTGGATGAGCATTCTGCGGCAATAACTGTTTAAATACCACGTGTACAATACACATCATCATTTCAGTCAAACTTTGCTTCAGTCAGCATTTATGAATCATTTTAGCATTCATCACTGGGTACTTGGACAGTGTTTAAATTGCAGGAAGGAATAGAAATCCCCTAGTGGGAAACTTAGTTTAGTATGAGGTTTAGGTTGTTTTCAGTAAAAGGAAGAATTTAAGATCAAATAACTCAAATATTATTTGTTATTGAGAGCAAGTAACATAATATTATGACCTGGATGAGGGTATCGAGTCCAACCTTAGTAAATTTGCAGATGACACTAAGCTGGGGCAGACTGTTGATCTCCTGGAGGGGAGGTTGATGCTGCAGAGGGACCTGGACAGACTGGGTTGATGGACTGAGGTCAACATGGGATGAAGTTCAACATGGCCAAGTGCAGAGTCCTACACTTTGGCCACAATAACCCCCTGCAGCACTACAGACTGGGAGATGAATGGTTGGAGAGTGGCCTGGTTGAGAGGGACTTAGGAGTAGTGGTTGACAACCAGCTGAAGATGAGTCAGCAGTGTGTCCAAGTGGCATGAAAGGCCAATGGGATCTTGGCTTGTACCAGGAATAGTGTGGCCAGCAGGACTAGGGATGTGATTCTCCCCCTGTACTCAGCACTGGTGAGGCCTCACCTGGAGTACTGTGTGCAGTTCTGGGCCTTGCACTTCAAGAGGAATTTGAGGTGCCAGAGTGAGTCCAGAGGAGAGTGACAAGACTGGTGAAGAGACTTGTCCTGGTTTGAGTGAGAACCAAACACATTCTGTTTGGTGATTTTACTTTTCAGCTCAGGTTTTCTAACTGCACTTTCTCAAGTTAGCAGCATGTTTTGCAGACAGTGTCTGCTTCTAGCAGTGATAACACCTCGTGTTTAGAGTTACTACCAAGGATACCAAGGCCACTGCTAGAACTTGTGTATCACACTGAGGGGTGTGGAAAGTGAATGGCCGTACCTGTGGGGAGGAGCGGACAGGACAGGTGACCCTAAACCGACCAACAAGGGATTACAGCCCATATACGTCGTATCCAGTATATAAAGCTTGGGGGTCTGGAGGGTCTGGCTCTCGCTCTGGCACTTGGTCTCTCTGGCTCTCACTCTTTCTGGGGGAGAATGCGAGGAGAGAAAAGCACACAAGTGGAGCTGGCAGGCTAAGCAAGTTAGCTGGTGGGTTAGGCTCTTGGCTTGGGGTTTTGGTGTTCTTCCTCTCTTGAGGGGGTCTCCCCCTCAGAGCACCAAGGAAGACTCTGTCTATACTGCCTTTGATCCTGATCAGTGTGTGTTCCTGAACCCGGTGCCAGAATTCAGCTCCTGAACACAGCTCCCATCTGCTGCAGGGCCTAGTCTTGGACTCTCCTTGTACCAACTCCACAGCATCAGTGACGGTGATGTAATTACCAACGGGGGGTTGGGTTCAGTACTGGTTTTGTACATATTGTATATATTTCATTATTATTATTCATTATTTTCATTAAATTGTTCTAGTTTCCTTTTCTAATCACTAAGTCTCTCCCCCTTATTCCTTTTCTCTTCCCCTTTAGGAAGGGAGGAGGGTTTAAAAGAGAGCGTCTGTTATCGGTCTGGGGTTGCCCTGGCCCTAAACCATGACAAGACTGGAGGGAAAGTGTTATTAGGGGAGGTTGAGTGAGCTGGAGCTGTTCAGCCTGGAGAAGAGGAGTCTCAGGGAAGACCTCATCACTCTCTACAACTACCTGAAGGGAGGTTGTAGGCAGTGGGGGCTGGACTCTTCTCCCAGGCAACCAGTGACAGAATGAGAGGGCATGGACTGAAGCTGTGCCAGGGGAGGTTTAGGTTGGATATTAGGAAGCACTTCCTTATGCAAAGGGTCATTAGACACTGGAATGGGCTGCCCAGGGAGGTGCTGGAGTCGCCATACCTAGTGGTATTTAAGGCAAGATTGGATGTGGCACTTAGTGACATGGTCTAGCTGTGTGTCATGTCTTTGGCTGGACTTGATGATCTCAAAGGTCTATTCCAGCCTCAACAATAATTCTGTGTAATTCTGTGTTTAGCGTGTTAGCTCTTGCCAGGTTGGGGTTTCTCTTAGTTGGAATGCTAGTTTGTGTATTTGAATCCTGTCATCAGAAAATGTCGACTGGGAAGTGAATCCAAAGCCTCCCGTCTCTTTCTTTTCTCCTGTTGTACCATGCTGAGTGAGGTAATTTTGGAGATATCAACTGACAAGTCCATTATCAAAGCGAGTTGCAGGCTCAGAAGGCTGAAATCAAAGAAGGTTTTAGAGTTTGGAAATCAAAGACATTTTAAGAACCCACAAAGTCTTGCACTTGGTTCCCTACCCTTCCCACAACCTTGCACTCATACCTGCTATCTGAGAGGAGCATCCTAGTTACCTCAGCTGGCACTTTGCAGAGAGGAATGACTTTTGGATAATGTTAATTTCTTCTTTAATGATCATATTCCCTAACCATTCTGAGTGCACTCATGATTACTCAAACAGCAAAGTATATCAGTAATTTGTGGCTGCTAGTTTTGGAATTGTGCCAAGGCAATCAAGATACCTCCTAAATTTTGGATTAAGGAGTTCTCATAACAAGCATTATTTCAGTCATGAAAAGCACTGGGAGTGAAAGAATCCTTCTGCTCAGCCCCACTATGCTTTGCTCCAGCACCTGACTTTCAACATTGTCTGGCAACACAGAAACATACTACTAGTGTGGCTCCTGTACTGGAAAAGGTCCTGTTCCATTTTAACAGGGTGGTACTTGGCTAACAATTATGCCTTGGAAAATTAGCATTTAAATATCTGTAATCTGAGCTATAGTGTTGGTCTCCAAAGACAGCAATGAATAAACAAAACTTCAAGTATTTAGGTCCTTCTCCCCCTCCACTCACCATTCTCATAATGAATATACTGTATTCATCCCGTGTGTAAGTAACATTAGCAAAAGGTAGGAGAGAAACTGCCTAGCAACCCACAGAAATCCCAAAGAGAGGTGGAAAGGAAGTGATTTTCATGTAATTATTCACTTCTACAAAAGCTGTTGTCAGGTAGACACTAGAAACATAGCTGTTTTATTATTCGCCTAACCTACTTTTAATCTTTTGAGAATCACTAGCATTAAAAAGAGGGAAAAAAGAGCTTAATTCAGCCATTTTCTGCCTGGCCGTTTAAGTTGTGTTTTCCTGCTCTAATGAAGGCTTTGCTTTCAGAAGCTGTGTTGTTTAAAAACCCCTGAGTAGTAAACTTCAGAAACAAACTAGGTCCTGTATCCAAAACGTAACTTTTTCTTCTTTTTTTCCCCTGCTTCTTCACCAGACAGAGTTCATATTTTGTTTTACTTAATTTCCTTTTTCATGACATTTCCCATTGAGTTGAGAGAGTAACAAGATAGTTTAAATTTTATTTCGCCCCCCTCCCCCCATAAGAAGGCATATGGGGACAGGGGGCAGGGGCTAAAGAGCTTATTTACTTTAGATGACACAATTGGTGCCAGCATGCTTGGATCCAGCAGGGTTTTTTTTCTTTACTTTTGTGGACACAAGGACCCAAGCTTTGTCCTCAGCCACGATTCATTGGAGTTGACTGAGACTTCATGGACCTGACTGAGGGATATTTTTGAACTATTCTTGCCATCTGGATAAGCCTAGAGGAGTTGTGCTTCACTTGTAAAACATCACGCTGAACTCTCTTGTAAATCGATGGCCATCTGAACAAACAGTTGCCACTTTTGACTAGCCTGAGGACAGGCTGGTTTTCAGTGAATGGTCTGATTTCTATCCTTATTTTTCTACCTCACACTTCCAGCATAGGTTCAGTAAATGTAGAATGGATAAATTTGGACATTGAAATTTTTCTCTTGAAGTAGTATATTTAATGGAGTATAAGTCTATCAGAAGTTTATTGACCTACTATTGGAAGTCTAGTTGTTGAGGCAGCAATGTTCAGAATGGTTTATTATGAAGGTTGTCATATACATTCTGAGAAGCTTTAACCCGTGTCTTTAGTCAAAGTAATACTCAGAGAAGTTATTTTAAAATTGCATTACAACAGTGTCTGTTGATCCCTAGTTGTTCCAAAATTTCAGTTACAAGCAGGAAGATGTGTTTTCCTAGTGAGTAAAAAGCTTTTCACTGTGATCTAACTCTTCTAACTAGATTAATTTTGTGATTTTTTCTTTTGATTTCTCAATCTTTTTTTTTTTTTTAATTTTATTAACTATGTTGAAAAGATCTGTAGCTTTTTCTAAAAAACCCCCACCCTAAATGTATACTAAGATTAGAAAATCAGTCTTTTTTTTTTGCTATTTTATAGTCAAACATGAGAAATTATGTAGTTAAAATAACTGTATCAATTATGTGGGAAAATTAAATAATATTCTTTCTTGTTTTATTTTTCCCTGCAAGTTTTATAAGAATAATATACATTATCAGCTAGTCAGGAAAAGAGCAGAATGCATCCAAGGAATGGATTTACTCACTTTGGCTGCATTTTCTTTGAGTACTTTGAACTGAAAGATGTATTTTGCACAGTTGCATAGCACAGATGTTCAGCTGATTTTTGTGTTGGCTTCTATTCAAGAAAATTCAGTTGATAGTAAGAGAATGACTAGAGAGTAAATGAAAACTTGTTAAAAGTGGTTAAAACTGGTTTCTATTTCATGCCTTTGAGCAGAGATTTCAGTTGATGGCAGTGAATTGTTCAGAGTATAACCTTTTGAGCTTTTCACAACTAAAACCAGTGCATATTCCTGCTCAGTGTGGCCTCTGGGGCAGGTGTGGGTGCTTTGACTTTTTGAAAAAGCTTTCTACATTGAAACAGAAAATATCCAAAATTAATCCCTGTCTGTCTTTTGTAATTGCACATTGTGCTACAGTCAATCAGTACACTTCAACCAGTAGAACAATTCTTAATTTCTTAGTGACTTCAGAAGTCCATCTTAGTAACATTAGTCCATATTTAGTATCGTTTACCTAAAGGACATGGGAGCTAAGACTGGAAAAGACGGTATTGTAAATAAAAAATTATAAAGCTCATTGCCTAGGAAACTTCAGACTGCATGGTACTTTCCTGTGGCAGTAGTGAGTATGTGCTCTCTATGGCCTTAATAAAAAAAATAATATTTTGAGTAGCATAGTCCAGTGGCCCTGGAGTCCTGCTGTTTGCTACACCAGAGCGGTTATGGTCAGGAGCCTCTGGTTCAGAAACTACATCTGTAGGAAAAGCATACCAGTATGTATGGACACTGCTTCTATTAGCATAGCTGACTTAACCATGTTGGTTTCATATGTGTAGCTATTTTTATTGGAGTCAGTGTAAAATGAAGGCCTATAAATCATCAGAGGAAAGCAGGGTTCCAGTCTGACCTTATACCAAGGTCAGATTATTTTATAAGCATCTGTCCATCTGATTGTGCTCTGAATGGCATGTGTAGGCTGTTTTTCTGTGGAGTTACAACAGAAAAGTCAGCTTGGCTTTGGTTTCGGCTCCTGTTCAGTCAGGGATGGTAGGTTGTAAGTGAAAGCAGTCTGAATGATGGACGGATAGAAAAGACCCAGATTATGAGATGAAGGGACGGGGTGAAATAGAGACTTTAGCTTCTTCCCAAAGTTATTGAAAACTTTTGTTTGCAGTTCTTTTTCATCATACATTTTGGGTTTTCTCCAGTTTTATGCCAGATACTATTACACCTATTCTGACCTGTTGTAACAGCGCTGGGAGATGTAGTTGGCATCACCACAGGCAGCAGTCCCTTAAACAGTAGGAGAGAGGAAGGCAGGTTAGGACCACAGCTGGCAGATTATTTTAAGATGGTTTGATTCTCCAAAAGCTTCTATTAGAGCTCATAATTAAATGTGGTGTTAATTCTCTTGTGTCTGACAGGGGTATTTTTTTTAATGCAGGTCAAGGTTAAGACCTAACATCTTTATAGTCTCTTACAGTCCTATCACATATAAACCCACATGATAATGAGAGACTGTACAGTACTTTTTCTTGAAAGGTGAAGCTAAGATCTATATCCTGACCATCCTGTATGAGTTATATAGCTGCTTCTCAGTCTTTGTTTGCTAACCATCTTTTTTTCTACACTGCATATAGCTTTTGTTTTTAATTTTGTCTGGTATTGGTTTAGTTTTCTCACTGGGGCCTCCTCCATTCCTTGAATATGCCTTTTACTGCACTGAAATACTCTGAATGACTGACTCCGATGTGGATTGGATGTGAATTGTGCTTTGCACCCACAGAATCAAGAAGCACGTGCTTTAGAAGTCAGCTAGAAAAATGCTAACCCTGTGGTCAAGCATAGGTAGAGATGTTCCATAGTGGACATGAATTTTTGGCATTTTCCATGCACTCCCCACATTGGACACTGGCACGTGAACATTAAGCCTGTCATGTTGTGTAGGACTTAAACTCTAGTAAAGCTCCAGTTTACATCTATTTGGCAACTTGTTGTTCTGTTCAAGTATTCTTACTGTTATAAAAACAGACAACATTTCTATGCCTTAAAATTTAATTTATTATATCCTGACAGCAAAGACTTTATTTTGAAAAATCTTATTTGAAATCAAAAGCAAAATGTTTAAAAAAATACCAATACTGCTGAGATTCATCAAAAAGTAATGAATATTTTCAATTAAAATAAAACTCTAAAGTGATTGCTTATTCTCTGATAACAAAATGGGAAATAAATTACTTCCAACATTTGGAACATCATGTTTTAGAGTGAGAACAGCATTTAACTGGCCTATGAGATCTCCCATGCTCTCAGACAGAGTGCTTCATAATGAAATTGTCATTAACCACTCAGTAGTTAAGGATTCTTTGAGCTTTGCAGCTGAAATGAGTATTCAATCTCAGTTAAGAATGAAGGATGATAAATAGGAATATTTATGAAACTACACCACTGGGATGCACATTTCAGCTAGTGCTCAGACACCAATGTGAAATTAATTCCCTTGCTTTTGATAGAAATACTCAAGGAAGCAAACTTAAGTGTGTGGGTAAAAATATTAGCAAACATGTTTATCATGACTAGCAGAAAGCTCACGGAAAGAGAGATAAGTATACACGTTTTGTTTAATGGAACCTTCATACAATTGTTCTGGGTGGAGATGACCATGAAGATCATTGAGTACAACCATTAACCAGGTACTGCCAAGTCACCACTAAACCATGTCCCTCTGCAACACATCTACATGGCACAAAATAAATTATAATTTAGAAAATTGAAAAAAGTGAGAGTGACATGTATTTCTTCACACAAACCTACCTTTCTGAAACCACAGTATACAGGCACCTAAAGTCTATGTGTAAGTCCAGACTAGTATCAAGAACCATATCTGTGAATCTGTAAAACCCACAGTTACTATGTCAGCATCCATTCTGGTTCTGTGAGTTCAGAGAGAAGCACTACTGGGAGGAAATCATGACACCTCTCCTGTGACAGGTCAAACACAGCTGTTGGGTCAGAGCCAGTTGTAATGATATTGACAATACTGTTTTCTTGTTTGATATAAAACGGTCAGCCTTACTCTGTAGCAGCTTTATTAATTCCTGCTGCTTTTGTTTTTGTGTAATTAGGCATATACTTCATCGTCTAGACACTGCATGCTCTTCAAAGCTTTTCTGGGGTTTTTGGTGTAAATTCCATCATATCTTTTGGTGGAATTTACATAGATGGTCTTTCCTATTTAATGCCACAGTGACAATAGCACCAGCGTTACACAGTGGTTTTTCTTATGTGGAAACTTGGAGAAAGAAAATTGCCTTGCAATCCCACCAGATCTGTGAATTAACTGTTAGGAAGCTTCTGTAACCATGTATGGGATGCTGTGAGGATGTAGTGACAAATATCTCTTAGTGTAGACTGGCATTTGAACAAAGAATAAGTACAAGAATTGTTTGGGGTAATTTCATGCTGCTCTTAGCCTTTTCTAAAAAAAAAATTTAAAAATAATATTCTCTTTGCTTGCTTTTCAAATTTTTACCATTATTTGAGCAACAGACTGAAAAATTAAACCATAAACTGGTGTTTATTCCAAGAGCTTGTCTACTCAGCACACAGACTTGATCCTCAGAGGTGATGTAGGCTGACCAGGTCCTGTCTTTCTCCAGGGCTTAGGCACTGAGGTGTGAGGTACCTGGCTGTAGATTTGAACATGTAACCTGCAACAAACATAATTTCCGAGTATCATGTTTTTAAGAAACCCCTCCTTCTTCGCTCAAGATGTCCTCAATTTACAATTTAGTCATCTTGTAACTTTCCTCTATACTAATATGCAGCAACATACACAACAAGACAAAAAAGTGAAACTTCATTAATAGATTGCAAGCTGAAGTGTAAAATGAAGCTTGTCAGTTGACAACATGATATATATATATTTTTTTAAACTAGGTATCTTTTTGGAGGGTTGGACTGAAAATAACAATTTTCCCATATTCCTCAGACATGAAAAAATGTTGCAGCTTTTCAGCTCTTTGTCATGACTCTAAATGCTTGTAGAATTGCCAGTTAAAGTTGTTTTGTCCCGGGAGATGTTTCCTGCAGTCCTGGGAGGATTCTGTAATAGCTGTGTAATTAATTCTTTAATAGTAGTGTTTGCTTTGCTTTAAGAGCAGTAAAGGACTTCTGGGATGAGATACGGCCTGAAGTGGTGAACAATAGTCTCAGTAGTACCTGATATGTGGAAATGATAAGGAGTAAAGGTGACAAGGGCCTCCCTCCTGAGAGAGGCTGCTGCAGGAATTCCTATAGATCCTGGTCTTTGTGGTTTTCCTATCCCAGCAGAGGGAGCATTCTTGGGAAGACACAAGTTCCCATGACTTGTGCTCTGAAGCAGTTAGGAGCTTGCTGTGCCTGAGCTGGGAGTCTGCTGAATGTAAATCACAGGTAACAGGTGACCATACATGTTATGTGAGGCTGGCACAATATATGTTGCATGTTTCTTCTAAGGCATTAGTGAGTATGGAGATGTGGCAGCAGTGATGCTATATACAGAAGTATTGTCTGCCTAGCTGTCTAAACTGTGTACTTCTATTTTCTGTAATACTGTACTGCATCTATACAGAGTATGGAAAGTGAAGGGAATGTACAAAGAGAAAAAAGCATGTAATCTAATGATAGTCCTCCAGGAGAGCAATGTTCATTTTTATTCCATGTGTTGTAGAAATAATAAATGTCAACATTTAGCAGGATTTCCCCAGTGTTTCAACTTTGTTCAGGTACATCATCAAACAAGCTCATTTCAGTACAGTTATACAATATTTTGCTTTATCCTTTTCATTCATTGCCTGGCCCTGTAAATATTCTGCATGTTGTTCAGACCTCAGTCATCACAAAATGTCTCAGCCTTTCGAAGTGACTTGTTTCTGCATTGTCCATGTGCTTTATAAACCTCAGTTATTTTGTTTCCAATGTATGATATGGCCTCATCTTACTGATGTGAAGAGGTATACAGCAACACCAGAGAGATATATAAGTAGACTAAAATTAGAGGCTGACAGTCATTTGGGGATTTTCAATTTGGAGTTGGTAGACATGGCTTTTTATATCATGCTTTTTTCACTTGTTCCATACATGACTTTCATTCAACTTGTCACAGCAGAGAATGCTCAGTAATTTTGAACCTTACATCAGACACCCATTAAATGAAGACATTAAATGGTTAGTGACCATTTGAGAAAGGGTTGAAGTGATTTATGGACATAATGTCACATAGAAACTTTAAGACAGACACGTGAAAAGAATCTAATTCTCCATAGCAGTATTCTGTTGTCTTTGCTACAGCACATCCTCCCTTCTTCCTTCTTTGTCTTCCTCCATCCATTACATGTGCTACAATCATGGCAACAAAAGAGGCAATGGATCCTCCAGACAACAGGATCTTCTGTTTGACCAGCTTGATTTATCTCCCTGGGCAGAGAGATGAATAGTCATGTAAATGAAGATTGTGTTCCAGATCTATATACAAGAAGGGCAAATTAAGGTTACCCAGGCAGACCTAATATCTGGGCACTGCTTGCTTTTGGGAACTGAACTTTGACAATTAGTTCTTTCCATTCTTAGTTAAGAAAAAAAAAAAGTTCTTGTTTATTCAGTTTTGTACAATTGTTTGTACCAATGTAAGTTATCAGCATTTGCATTCTTATTTGCCTGTCCTGCAGCTTTTAACTTTTAAAGTAGGAGCTAATAGAAGACTATAAAACATTTTCAATTTCCAGTTGACTTGATTGTCACTAACCAAAGGATTTTCAAGGTACAAAGTTTATAAGGCATGAACAGGATGTTCTCTGTACAGGTCCTTTCCTCTGGAACTTACTCATTCCAGAAACGCAACAAGCCCCATCTCATTTCAGAAAAAATATACTCCTTTTGTCCCAGCCTTTCACCAGCTGCTGGCTCCAGAACTCTCAGTTTGCAGCTTGCTGGCACTGTTTTCTTTGTCCTTCAGAATTTCATTGTTCTGCAGAATTGTGCTACATTCATTCCTTGTGCTTGGAAAATGGTACAACTTCTAGTCTAAGCCAGACATTGCAAATCCATTGCTCTCAGGGATAATTTATAATGCTTTTGTTGCTTTGAGGCAGAGGGATGACAACTGGATTTGTGGGTGGCATCTACAAGAGTCCATCTGTACCCTCTAGAAGTTTTGATGAGAACAACTGTACTGATAAACAGTTTATGAATGACTAAGGCCAGGTGTAACTTAAATAAACAAGTTATATATTTCAGAAAACTCTTCCAACACGAGAGAGTGCTTCAGTCTGAAGCTAAATGTCAAGTGGTCACTAGCTGGTGGGGCAAGAATGTGAAGAAGTAATCTGTAATATCAACTGCATGGTTTTAAAATATTGACATGTACAGGCTTGTGACAAAAATACAAGAGAGTTAGCACATCTTTCATGGTTTTGCTACCTACCAAAAAATCTACCGGTGGTTTCTTAATTTATTTCCATATTTGTCACTTCCTTCATTAGTTATAGATACTTTTGCCATTTCAGAAACCTGAAATTGAAATATTAATGGCCATGCCAAATTAACCGTCACTGATTCTCTGAGTGTACAAGTCACACTGCTTTTATTATGCCATTCAGCAAAGAAAATTCCTTCTTTAAACATTAGATGTAAGTTCTGGTGGAATTTCTAGATTGATGTCACACAGTGCAGCAAAAACAAAGGGTTTTTCAATCTGATTCAACTTTTATGGAATTTGTGAGCATTTGCTTACAGAAAACCTTTCTCTTAAAAGTATTTCCACTTATGTATGCTGAACCCCTGCCAAATGCCATGATCTTTAGAGGACACTTGCTTTCTTTGAAGGAAAACATTTCACTTTTGGCCAGAATTTTATGTTTGTCTAATGAGGTACACAGACCTTCAGAAGGATGTGCTATCTGGTCCTCTTCTCAAACAGCTCTGGAGATTCTCACTTCAAAGTACAATTCCTCTTTGCCCCCATTTCCACTAAGACTTGCTGTCCAGGGAACAATCAGACTTCTGTGGAGCTGCCTTTTCTGCCAACAGGAAAGGCTGTTGCTCATCTAAGGGCCATACAATGCACTGCAACAATACATTGTGCAAAAACTGAAGTGGAAGGAAACAGCAGGTGCTAGATGTGCTGCTCCACTTTCCAAGCTTTTGTTTCTGCTTAGGAAGTCCATGCATTTTCAGTTGGCCTATGCTACTTACAGCTTTTTGGGAGTTTCCAGTCTTGTTAAAGAGCCTGTCTGTCAAAAGGCTTTCTCTGTGCAATTTTTTTCCTTACCAAGTGGTGAAACTTTGAGATGTAAGCAGCTGTATCTTATTCACTATGACAGCAATGAAACCATTTAAACCACTGATGCAAAACAAATACGATGTTACTGTTATTCCTAAACAGAAACACAACAGCTCCAGAGATCAAGGTCTCACTTGATCATATATAACACAAATACATTTCCTTAATATATTTATGAGTATTTTACTGCTATTTTTAATATTACAGTCATGAAAATCATTACCTGCATTACCTCTTTCCTGTCTCAGAGTAGATAATGGCTACAAAGCTATTGCCTCTGGTTATCAGTCAGTGTGTTGTTACTTCTCTGAAAAGCACTTCAATTGCTCTGCTTTAAGAAAAAAAACTTACAGAGCTCATTTATCCAAGGAAACTAGGAGTCAGAATTTATTGGATTGGAAACAACCATGCAGCTGTGTAGATGTGAGTTCTTCACATCAATCTTCTGGCAAAATCAGGAGTTTTTAAAAAAGTATATTCACCTCAAGTAACAATACTTCCTTGGATAAGTTGTCTTTTTCTTATCTTTAATTGTACATTATCTATGAATGACATATTTTGGCTTTAGAGATTTTTCTCATGCTATATTTTTAAATATGAAGAAATAATTATCTCTTGAGAATGAGATACATGCAGATGATTCTATTTAGTTAGTAATTACTAACACCTTACAGTGTTAATAAAACCACTAAAGAATTTATACTGAGTGATGTTCTTCTCCAAAAGAACCAGATTAGGTTGAAGCTGTAAAGACCAGCTCAGTTATTCCTTCTCCATAATACTGGGAAGAAGAGGGGAATTTAACTGACAGCATGTTCTTGAGGTTGTGTTTTGTAAAAAGTTTGTCAAACTTTTCTGTACAGTTGCCTCTGCAAAATTGCAGTCAGTATAGACATAAAGGGATTCCTTCTTGACCGTTAATAACTACTCCTTTTATTTTTATCTTCAGGTGTGGGTGGATGCCGGCACACAGATATTTTTCTCTTATGCAATTTGCTTGGGGTGCTTGACAGCCCTGGGAAGTTACAACAACTATAATAATAACTGCTACAGGTAATATTTTCCATGCTTTGTTTTTATGTTTAGTTTCAGTGATGGAAGGGTCCACAAACTTAGTTTCACTCAGAAGCACTTTCCTTTTCCTTTCGCTATTTGCATGAGCAACCATAAGCACATGCACATATTCTTGTAGGACAGAGATCTGTAATGTTTCTTATAATTGTTTCAGAGGAACTCTTCGAAAATTAGGTGTTTTGATCATATCTGATCATAACTGTGAGCCACTCAATAGACACATGTACTCTTCACTGGATTAAAAACCATCTGGCTGGCCATTCCCAGAGAGCTGTGATAAATGAGGTGAAATCCAACTGGCTGTTAGTCACCAGCGGTGTCCCTCAGGAATCAGTTTTGGGGCCAGTCTTGTTTGGCATCTTTATTGATTACTTGGATGTGGGGATTAAAAGCACCCTCAGTAAGTTTGCAGATGACACCAAATTGTGTGGGATTGTTGATCTGCTTGAGGGCAGGAAGGCTCTTCAGAGGGATTTGGACAGGTTGGATCAATGAGCCAAGGCCAATTGTATGAAGTACAATAAGGCCAAGTGCTTTGTCCTGCATTTCAGTCATAAAAACCCCCTGCAGCTCTACAGGCTTGGGGATGTGTGGCTGGAAAGCTGCCCAGCAGAAAAGTACTCAGAGGTGGTGGTAGACAGCCAGCTAACCATGAGCCAGCAGTGTGCCCAGGTGGCCAAGAAGGCCAACAGGATCCTGGCTTGTATAAGGAATAGTGTGGTCAGCAGGAGAAGAGCAGTGATCGTGCCCTTGTACTCGGCCCTTGTGAGGCCTCATCTCGAGTGCTGTGTTCAGTTCTGGGCCCCTCATTATAGGAAAGCCATTTTGGTTCTAGAACGTGTCCAGAGGAGCTACCAAGCTTGTGAGGGGCTTAGAGAACAAGTCATATGAGGAGAGGCTGAGGGAGCTGGGCATGTTTAGTTTGGAGAAGAGGAGGTTGAGGGGGGATGTCATTGCCCTCTACAACTACCTGAAAGGAGGTTGTAAAGAGGTGGGTGTTGGCCTCTTCTCCATAGTAACTAATGACAGAACCAGGGGGAATGGTCAGAAGTTGCAGTAGGAGAGGTTTAGATTGGATATTAGGAAGAAATTATTTACAGAGAGAGTGATGAGGTACTGGAACAGCCTTCCTAGGGAGGTGGTTGAATCACCAACCCTGGAGGTAAAGAAACAAATTGACAAGGTTCTTCAGGACGTGCTCTAAGAACAGGAATATAGCGGACTGTGTTTGGTGTGGGTTTGTTGTTTGTTTGTTTGTTGGGGTTTTTTCTTTTTTTTTTTTTTCTATTTGCTTTTTTCTTCTAATGGTCAGGTATTTAGGTCTTTTTTTGTTGTTGTAGTGTTGTAGTTATGGTTCAATTCAGTGAACTAGGAGGTTCTTTCTAACCATGGTTATTCTGTGATTCTGTGATGTATGCACAATTGCATGTATAATATACAGATTTTCATAGATGTACAGTTGCATATGTGTGCAAAATTGATTTATAAAATATATCTGCTTTAAAAAAACAAACAAAAAAAACCCAACCCAAACCCCACTTCAGGTCTTTTCTTTGAATGTCCCTTTATCCCATAGTTCACTGGCTTCTAGCTAGAGCATCGTAGAAATGTATAACATTTAATTGCTTATCTTTTTAGAAATCAGACAAGAAATTGCTAATGATTTCAGTAGGTTTTGATCTTTTATGAATTAATGTCAAAAGTGTATGACTCACAGAATCCACATTCCATTTTACTGTCAGAGGCAGGGATACGAATACATTTTGTCTTCTGGCATCAGTAGTTTTCCTACTATTCAATGGCCTTTAACACAGGACAGTAAATTACAATTTCTACTGACTCCATTACAATCTCCAGACAGAGAATTAAAATGTAATGTTTCTATAATGGAAATAATATGGTCCAAAAGCAAAGTAATCACAAACACACCATGCCAAAATTGCCAGAAGTATTTAAATTCTAAAATACCGGTTTACTTGGAGAGCTCAGGAGAGAGTTTCAGGAAATGCCTCTTTCTTTCAGTGCCTTAGCAACAAACAATGTCTCTTCTGTCAGAGAAACAGCAAACAGTAAGACCTGCCAGGCAGAAAGTGGATTCAGATACTGGAAACCAGAGACACCAGCTGAATGTCTGCAAGTTATTCCATAGCAGTAAAGGGTATTCTGCCATCTAAATGTGCACAATAGCATAGCAGCAACATAAGTTACTCTTTACTTGGCTGTGACAGCCAAAATTCTAAATATTTTGCTGCGTGGGGCAATGTCCCCTACAATCTTCAGTCATGACTGACATTATTTTCAGACTAATGATAAAAATGCCGCAAGAAAGGGTAATGGGCAGTCCTAGAGAACAGTGGTAATGAAAGATTTCCCTAATTAACATCAGTGATACTTTAACAAAGGCACTACTCCTTTTCCCTATAGTTTTTTTTATTTCTTTCCAGTTGCATCCCATCTAGAAACAATAGCGATACTGATGCAAGGACTGTGGTAATTTTTTTGCTGTAGTTTTGTAATTCATTACAAAAAGCAGGAGTGTTGATGTGTGATCAGAGAGCTTATGTAATATTCCTTCTTTTCCTCCAACATCAGCAGCATAGCGTGTAAAGGATATCAGCAGTTCTCTTCTAAAGCTCCTGAGCAAGATGCCTCATCAGAATACTTTTTACTGAACCTAAGCTTCACAATTTCTCCGACAAAATGTTTTCACAAATTTCCTGAACAGGGCATATTTTATTGTTTTCCTAAGTATGATTCTTAAGAAATTGATTTTTAGAAATCATACTGAGCAAAGAAGAAGAACAGGAGTTAACTAGAGAGTACAGCTGAGTTAAACGGGGCTGTTAACAGAGCAAAACATACAAAGCAGCTACATAGTGAAAAGTGGAATTAATTTTTTATTCTGATACTTAAAGTCAAGATATGGATTCACCTCTTAGAATACCCTCAGTGTATTATTTGATTGTAACATCTATTTCCACTCTTTTTGTGCAGTTTTCCTATTTTTTTTTTTCCTAAGAGAAAGTTGCAGTAGAAAATTATGACATAAGGTATTTTAGTGGGAAATGGTAAAAATCTAAACAGCATATGGCTCTTTTCTTATAAGCAACTTGATCTAATTTGTTAACATTGTAAATGAATTGCAAACAACTCACTTCACATCTTTGAATAGGAAATTATTTTTTATTGTCCTTATTACAACAGTTTATGTCAGAAGTAACTCTTCTAAAAAGATCGAAGTAATGGCAGTACAATCAGCAGGCAATGTTTTATCCATATAAATAAAAGAAAGGTGTACACTGGTTTCCTCTAATTTTTAGCAAGCTAAGAATTCCTAATCCAGTCAGACATTTTTAAGGGATGGATTAGCTTCAGACAAACTCAGTAGACCAAAGAGAAAAATGGTCTTGCTCCTGTTTCCTGTGGTCTGTATGTGCAGAACTGACCCAGCTGAACACTGTGCAGTTCCCCCCACAGGAAAAACACCTTTTGGTTCCACAGCACCACTTGTTTGTACCAGAATCTGCACCTCAGCAGGACAATGTTTATGTATGAGCCCTGTGAACTCTTTCAGGGGTGAGACATAATGCTGTTGCTGTGGTGCAGAAGATAAATGAGAGATGTCACACACCGTCAATAACTGGGGAAAACTTTTAAGAAATGAAGATGTGTCCTCTAGCCAGCTTCTAGTCTAAGAGAAAAAGGGGAATGGTCTTCAGGGGATCCATAAAGGCAAGGAAGTAACTGGAGGGATGCAAAAGGTGTTGTGAACTTTGCTCTCTAATCAGAGAAGCTCCTTAAGGAAGGCAGAATCAGTTTTCAACAGTATCCTGCATGTCAGGCAGGGAGAGAATGAGAGATGCACATCTTGAATTATTCAGATGATTGTCAGGATGTTAATTTGGAGGAATGTGAAGTATTCATAAAAATTTGAAGTTTTCCTTTCATGTAAAATCAGTTTGGTCTTCAACCAGGCTCTGATGCCTCCCTAACAAGGGTGCTTATAAAAAATGTATTAAAAATGAGATAAACTTAATGTTCTCTTGCTACTAGTTCTTGGGCATTTATGTTTTAAAATTCACTGGCTTCACAATAAGTGGATCAAGATGCCCCTCTCAGTCTTTCTTTTCTGTAGCAGAAAAAAAGACTGAACTACAGGTTACATACTTCTATCTAAGGGAAAAAAACAAACAAACAACCAAAACAAAACAAAAAATAGCCCAACCAACCAACTAAAAACAGCAGTTGAGGGATTAGTAGAATTCCTGCAAAGATAAAGGAAAGGTGGAAATTAAAATTGGAGGTTATATTCTAATTAGGACAGGATACATTGGTAGGTCACCAGAGAACTAAGTGTTCTGTCTGTGACTGTCTAACTGGGGAAAAAAAAATGATGGAGCTGTGGCTGTTTTGTGTCAAAAGAATAGATGCCTCACTGACAGGAGTTGATAAAAATCTCCTTAGGTTCATTTTTGCCCATTTCCTTGGAGAAATGTGTATCTACCCTATAACTATTTTGTACTATGGCACTGTGACTTGTTCTTCCCTGTGAGCAATGTCTGTAGCCCTGTTTTTCTCTTACAAATTATGTAGTTATAACAGATTGTCCAGCTTTAAACTACTCTGTCCCTGCCTTAGAACTTACCTTCAAGAGGAAGTAGTAGAACCTGCTTCGGGCTCTGAAGGTGCACTGGGATAATTGTGCCTCCAACTAAAACCTTTTTTCTTTTGGCTAGAAACCAGCAGCTCTCAAATGTGCTGCACCATTCACCAGAAAAACAAAACAAATAAAAACAAAACAAAAAATAATTAAAATACACCAACAAAACAACCTTGTTGTTTGGACTGCATTCAAAACCTGGGAATTATCTGAAACAAATCTTATCTGTAGAAAACAGGCTGTTCCAAATGTATGAATGGTGAGCAGTCAGATTCATCCCAGTGAAGTAGTATCTCTTTTTTTTTTTTTTTCCTCCAAAGGATTCAAAATACACAGCTTTTTGACATCTCTTTGTCAACAGCGTTTCATCCCACATAGTTTTAATTTCTCATCTGTGAACTCACCAGTTTCTTAGGTGAGACAGGCGGGGGTGAGAATCTCTCCAGAGCTACTTGAGTGCTGAAATACACTGAGAAAAATGTTTAGAAAGATAATGGTTTTGTTTGTTTTATTTCTCTGCAAAGCACAAAGAACTTTGTGTTCCTGGTTGCTTTCTTTTAGGTTGCTATTTGGCTTTAAAACATCCAAAGTGTGTAGCTAGCCTGGCTATGCATAACTACAGGAAACAATTTTATACGAAAAGCAAATTAATCTCAGGTTAGAATTCTGACCATTTTCAGGATTTTCAGAAAGTATTTTAAAGGACCTGTTTATTTACCCCTGCTAAGGAACAAATAATGTTAGAGTCCATGCATGAAAGAAGTGTGAACATCAACGGACTTCTTAATGTCTGAGTCCTGATCCATAAATGGGAGTATTAATTCTTCTTCGTTTCTGAAAAATTTGGGCAATTTATATTTGATAGGCTGTATTGTGTTTCAGTGGTTTAGAATCCTAATTTACTTTCAGGCATCTAGGTTAGATTATTACTTTCTCAAATGCACAGCTACCTCTTGTAGCAAACAGTCTTAAAAGACTTGTGATAAATCATTGCTACCTCATCATCTGTCAAGCCTGAAGTTCTGTCTGAGAGCAATGATATTTCACAGAGCTGCAGGGAAAGAGTGCACCTTTCTATAGTATTTTCTCTTTTATAAAAGTGATTTACTATTGTGATATTTCCAGTGTGGGAAACAGTATTTCTTCACCTTGGCCTTGTAGTTGTCATTGTTTGATGCGTAGGATACATACGTCTAAGCAATTGGTGGCCCTGCACTGTCTTGACCAACTTATGAGACACTGCTTTAGGCA
Organism: Ceyx melanurus; assembly: GCA_024611195.1. NCBI lineage: Eukaryota > Metazoa > Chordata > Aves > Coraciiformes > Alcedinidae > Ceyx > Ceyx melanurus. The sequence continues at coordinate 5,117 of JANHGL010005010.1, read as the reverse complement.
TGTACACACTTCTTAGTTTATGTACAGTGCTTTTTATTACCATGGCTTCTTAAAAATAAGCTTAAATGCTAAACTGGGGCTGTATTTCATGTGGATATAGATATTATAACTGGAACAGAATTAGCTAAGATCTGACCACAGGGTTGTTTTTTTTTTTTCCAGGAAACAAATTATTACCATTTTTATATAGTTTCTAAATTAGTTCATCTCCTCTGGAATACATTACTAAAACTGCTGGGAAAAAAAAAATATTCTTAACACCATTCTTTCAGTATTTTTGCATAGTTTTAAAGATTCTGTCAGAAAAACAATAAGTGAGTAGCAACAGGTTTACAATTTAAACAGTTAAAACACAAGCAAGGGTGTTATGGCTGTATCTTCCTGAAAATGCTTGTGCCTGATTTCTCTCAGGCATAGTATCAGCTGGGAGCTTACTCTTAATGAGCAACTTAATGTCCATTCCTGCAGCTCAGGTTCTCTAGGTCCTATGCCTCAGTATATGACAGAAACCCATGCTCTGGAGATCAACTGCAATGTTTTTTATTTATATTTTCAGAGACTGTGTCATGCTCTGCTGCTTGAACAGTGGTACCAGCTTTGTTGCTGGTTTTGCTATCTTTTCAGTTCTTGGATTTATGGCTTATGAACAAGGTGTGCCTATTGCAGAAGTTGCAGAATCAGGTAAGTTACAGAAGCAGTTTTCTGAGCTAGTGAAAAATGCCCAGAGGCTGCTGTCAGAATATTCCGTCTGTGCTGTGTTATGGATAACTTGACTGCTTTGCAGACAGTTTTACAAAATTTCCCTGAGTAATTCCTGTTACTGACTCATTAGAATAGCTGCAATACTAAGAGTTCCTAGCTATTTTTATAGCTATGTGTTTATGTGTGAGAAGTATTAATGTTACTTTGCATAGCACCAAATTCATCAAGTCAAGGAACTATTGTAACACAGACTTACTCCAGCTGAGAATCCAGAAGGTTTGTTTAGCAAAGATATACTGTTCTGTTATGTCCCTTAAGTGTTGTATCCTCATAAAAGGTGCATTCTGTTTTCTTTAAATGAGACAGACTGAAATCCACACAAAGATTTGTTCACAAGCATTTGACCAAAATCCACACAAGCACTTTTTGAAAAAGAAAGAAGATACGGCTATTAAAGTACTGAGAAATGAGGAAGTCCTCTTAAATCTTGCTTAATGTCTAATATGAAAATATGTATTTGTAACAGTCCAATGGCTAATGACATCTCCTAATATCAATAAGTTTTTCTCCTGAAGACATACGCTGAGACACTGGCAAGTATAAAAGTTCTTGTTTTGAGCCCAGAAAGGTAAAAAAGGTTCAGCTCTACATGAAATTAGCCATCTAATATTCATTACCATCATTTGGAGTTAGGCATCCAGTGAAAATTGACTGCTCTTTAACACCTTTGTGGATGTAACATCTTTAAGCATCACTTAAAACTTAACAGAACAAAAAGAACAGGAGAGTGGCCCAGAAAGAAAAGCAGTAGAATGCTGAACTGTTGAAAAGGAGAAAATTACTCTTGCTGAGCAAGTCATTGCCAAATATTTAGACTATGAGAGATGTTAAGTTTGTCAAGTTTTTTACTCTTGTGCTTAGCTACTCTGTTCTGCCATAAAAGAAAAATGTGACTGTGGTGGGTTGACCCTCACCAGCAGTTAAGCACTCGCACTGATGTTCACACACTTGTCCACCCCAGTAGGATGAAATGGGAATGGGAAAAGAAAAAGTGAGGAAATTAGTGACTCCAGATAAAGACAGTTTGTTAAGTGATGCTGTGCAAGCACAGCTCAACAATAGGCACAGGGCTGGTGGTGGCAATGGTGCGCTCTCCACAAATCTGAAACTTGGTGCTGTATATGAGGAAAGTTTCCTCCATCTCAGCCAGAGCCAGAACACAGAAATAAACGATTTATTTTCTTTTCTTCCTTTTCAGGACCAGGACTTGCATTCATTGCTTACCCTAAAGCTGTTACCATGATGCCTCTTTCTCCTCTGTGGGCAACTCTGTTCTTCATGATGCTCATATTCCTTGGATTAGATAGTCAGGTATGAAGCAAACGCTGTTTAAATATTTTTATCAGATTTCCTAGGATGTGTGTATCAACATCCTTGAAGTAAACAGCATCTAACCTGATGAAAGAATTAACACTAATTTAATTCCTTCATGAGAACCATGGATTCAAGTTCCTTATTTTAAATCTTTGTTACGTGAGTCTGGAGATTCCTTTATTATTTACTTTGAACAGTATTTTAGCCTAACTACAGCTTTCATTATTATTACATAGAAATCAGTTTGATCTTAAATATGGGTGATGAAAATTCACAGTTCAATAAACATCAATATATCTTCTTTTCTTGTATTTAAAGCACTTTGCAATGAATTTTAAAAATGAATATCATATAGGATAATGTAAGTTTCTATGGTGCACTTATACTTCAAGATACCATAGCAAGAAATGCATAGTCATATTCTGCAGCAAAGTGAGAGCAGTGAAGTTGTCCTTCCTATGTGATCATAAAATTATGAAAGCTGTTATATGAAAAATGGAAAGTAGGTGGCATTTTTAGCATGCAGCTCAGGTATCAGCATGATTTGGTTCATAAAGTTTATGATTGTATTCTGTAGAATAAAGGTCTACAGTGCTTATTTTGTATGATATTTCAAATTATTAAAATTAATGTTTTAATAACTGTTCTTTTTCCTGATTGAACATTTTTGAAATTGAGCCATTTTTGAATTCTACTCTTGACTGTTCCAATGAAGCAAGCTTTGTATCTTTTACTTTTGGGCAGTTGTGAATGCCCCCTCCCTGGAATTATTCAAGGCCAGGGTGGATGGAACCTGTTCTAGTGGGACGTATCTCTGCCCATGACAAGGAGGGTTGGAACTAGATGATCTTTAATGTTCCTTCCAAACCACTCTATAATTTTGGTAGCTATTTTAGGAACTTTGCTTCAGAGCACTGGGTCAGAAGCTTGCACCTATTGTTTTCTGCTAATTTTTAAAATTAGTAAGAATGTTCCTTCTCTCCTTCATTGGATATACTTGGCTTGGGCACATAATAGCTTTGTGGAACTTCTCTTTTTTGTAAAATCAAATAACTTTGCCAAAAATACCTGTGTTTCTTTTAGCAGTGCTTGAACGTACATAGCACTGCAGAGCATTCCTCTGAGTGACACAAGTGCAGGATGCTTCAAGTTAAATCCTGCTGCCATCCTATGAACAGTTTGTACATTATTTATATAGCCCCATCCAAACCACATTTGAAAGACTTAATTTTATGCAATGCATCTGCTGTAGAATAAATGTATTCTAAGATAATATTAGCGGATTCAACTATTTTAATTTGATGGTGGACTGGAAATCCATAGCTTTGGACTTTTTTATTCTCAAATGATGGTTCCTCTCAGTTTGAGTTTCTCCTTATAGAGTGTCCTTGGGGATCATTCATTCTCTATGATGATAACATAGAATAATATTGAATCCTAACAGCAAATGAGACACATTTTTCATTTGTACTTTCCTGCTGTTTGTTCTAGTTCGTGTGTGTTGAAAGCATTGTGACAGCTGTTGTAGATATGTACCCAAAGATTTTCCGAAGGGGCTACAGAAGAGAATTGTTGATTCTCGGCCTTTCCATTGTGTCATACTTCATTGGCCTAATAATGTTAACAGAGGTAAGACGTGCTTTGTTGTACTACTTTAGAAAAAAAGAAAGCTGGTCTCTGTTTATAATCATAACAGATAAAATGGAAAAACATTTTCTATAGACAAGCTTCACTGTCAAGAATATAACTGGAAAATACTTCAGAGACTGTTCTTAACTAGTGTGTAACATTTCAGGTGTGAAATCCTCTTTTCTTTTTTTTATTTGAGCATAGGAAATATTTTTGATCAAATTTATGTAGCCAAGGAAATCCATCTACTTTGCAGCCAGATACACTGACTGTGATTTCTGCTAGCTTACTTTGGGCTGTCCAGTCTGAAAACAAGCATATTTGGGATGAGTAGATCAATAAAGATAAAGTAAAGTGAAAACAGAAAACTAGAAGGATTTTGATTTTTATATCACCAGGCCAGGTCAGTCAGTACAACCAATCTCTGAGCAGAAATTGTTTCAGTAAGACTGAAATCAAAATACAACAAAAGAACAAACCAACCAAACAGCCAACCCAAACCAACAACAAACAAAAATAACAAATGAACAAAAAAGAAAACAAAAAGAAACCAACCTATTTTGTTTGTTTGTTTTCCTCACAAACTAGGGTGATCGCTTTGGGATATTTTAAACCACAAATTCTGAGGGTGTCAGTCCATTCCATCGGTTCATGATACAGTATGTCTGCTACTGCTCTGTTTGGAACGCATGGTGGGGAGGCACTCTGCGATCCTTTGGTACTTGTTAGGAGTTTAGTGCTTCCTCTACAGAATGAGTTATTATCACGTCTTCCTCTCTTTCACTTTACCCTCCCTCTCAGCCAGACTCTGCTCCACTGACCACAACTCTGGGCTCTGTCCTTCAGCTAGTTCCCAATCCACCTCACTGCACAATCACTCAATCCACACTTCTTAATCTTGGCTGTGAGGATCCCATGGGAGACAGTATCAAAAGCCTTGCTGAAGTCAATGCCATATCCACTGCTGTCCCCTCATTCATCCATCTACTTATATCATCGTAAAAGGCTATCAGATTAGTCAAGCATGACTTCCCCTTAAGGAATCCATGTTGACTGCTTGTGATAAGCCTCCTTAGATGCTTAGAGATGGTGGCAAAGACAAGCTATTCCATCATTTTTCCAGGCATGGAGGTGAGGCTGATGGGCCCATAGTTACCTGGGTCCTTCTTTTTGCCCTTTTTAAAGATTGGGACAACATTGGCTTTTCTCCAGTCCTTAGGCACCTCTCCTGTTCCCCAGGACCTTTCAAAAATTATGGAAAGTGGCCTGGCAATGACCTCTGCCTTCTCCCTCATCACTCATGGGTGTATCCTATCATGGCCTATAGATTTGTGGATGTCCAGTTTGTTGCTCAACTCGTCTCTAACCCAAGCCTCTTCAACTGAAGAAAAAACTTCCTCCCTCAATAATTC
>JANHGL010005009.1:0-23422 GCA_024611195.1 Ceyx melanurus | reverse complement strand
ATTGTTTTATACAGTGTCCTGTATACATATCTCAGGCAGGTCTTTACAACAAGTAAGTTTGAAACAACATTGGTGCCAAAAAAAACACATCTATTGAAAACAGAAGATTAGAATACCCCAAACAATATTTTAAAACTTCAGATGGAATTTGATATAAAATTTTTTTTTTTTTTTTTTTTTTTTTTTTTTTTTTTTTTTTTTTTTTTTTTTGGTGAAGGGTGATGTTGGATTCCACAGCTTTGGGTTGCCAAAAGATGTGTTTGATGCACTCAGACTGAGGCAGAGGAGTGAGCTTATATAAGGTGAACAAAAAGCTGATAAGCTTGGTCAGCTGTTGGAGATATGGGCAACAAAAATACTTGAAACTCAGTGCTATGGAAGTAATTCCTACAGCTGTCTGGATCAGACTCAGCTCTGCATCTTCTCAGCTTTTACATCTCCTTGCCCTAAAATCCCTGGTGGGCCTGAACTTCTCACATTATAACAAGATGATCTGTTCCAGGAGCAGAAACAGAGGTAAAACGAGCAGTTTACCTTTCTGCCACACAATCAAATCCAGCTCCAAAACTGTGCTTTTAGCTTCTTTGAAAGGGGAAAAAGTAAAATTCCTACCAACACAGAACACTGATCCTGGGAAAAAAATTCCTAACAACACACAGCACTGATGCTGGGAAAAAATTCCTACCCACACACAACACTGATCCTGAGAAAAAGAAAAGTTCCTACCAACACACAGCACTGATCCTGGGAATTTGGTGCCTTTCTCAGGTTTTTACTAATTTAAACAGCTATAGAGAAATAAAAAAGGGCATGGCCACAGTGACCACACCTATGACAAGTTATTTTTTTTCCCCCCAAATATCAAGAAGTGATCACAAGCAGAGAAAACATGGAATATAATAAAAAAGAATAATGATATTAAAATAAAACCAGGTTATTAGTTAATGCTACTTACTGTCTCTTTCCTCATTGAGCCCTGTAGTCATGCCCACTTCATGTGATTTAAACCATCAGCAATTAATTAGTCCCCACCCAAGGGAGTACTTAAACACTCTAAGCATCTGAAGATCTTTGCTGAAGTCACTGTGAGATCTGACACCCCCCCACACTTACACAGTGGGATAAACCCTGCATCTTCCCTTCCCTGAACTGGAAAGGGGCTTTTTCCTGTGACCATGGAGCTCATTTGAAAATTCCCTCCCACACAGACATCCTGCCACTCTGTTCTTTCTGCTCCAGAGAAGCTTGCTCAAATATTTCAGCTGTGGTTGCAGAGCCAGCTTAATTCTGTACTTGGGAAGTCACTGAGAAATTTGCTCTTGATTTCCCTGTGTTTGGGATCAAGCACTAGAAATCTAATCAGTATGTGTGTGGATTGTGATTTCAGAGGTTCTCAGCATTTTGGACTATCAGATCAGTCTCCTTTTAGAAGCATAGATTTGAAAAGCATATAAATCTCATTTATTTATGGACATCTATGAACTCCATCCATGCCTATACACATATTATTCTGTGCAAACCTGTTACCTGACCAAAGCAAGAGCCAGTAGCATTTTAACAGTGGAAACCTTTGCTTTTCTCTGAAAGTCTTTGCTGAAGTCAAGACAACGCTTTTCTCAGAAATATATGTAGATATATAATCCAAATGACATGGAGACCTGTTAAGTACAGAAAGGGATTTTTCTCAGCTTCTCTTCAAGACAAAAGCCATCCCTCTGGTCTTACACCAGGCAGATGTACTTCTTCTGAGCAGAAGACATAAAGCACCTGTCAGAACCTGTGCTCCTCAGTGGGATTTATACATCTGTAAGTGGGGCCATTTGAGTTGAAGATGTGTGTACATCCATAATGGGAGCTGTTATCCTTCCCCTAAATTCAACATCTGAATATGAACAAGGATTATGTATAAAATGGTAATAAAATGTTTTGCCTGCAAGCGAAATTTAAGCATAAACTTAATTTTGTGGCAGAATATTTGTGCATAATCTGAGTCTTATTGCAAACTTAATATAAATGCTTTCACTTTTAAGGGATAATCTGCATTGAGGGTAGATCAAGTGACCTTTGTTTCTGAAAAAAAAATAAATCACTATATGGGTTCAGCCCCAGGGCTCCCTGGTTTGCACAGCACTTCCCAGGGTCTTGACAGCATCACTTGGGAAAGACCCAGGGCTAAGGACCTGGAAGAACATGTTTCCCTTAACATCACCTTTCAGCTTAGGCTATAATGTGTAGAAATAAATGTGTTCCACTTGCAGAAGTGGCACCTCCACAGCAGCTCTTTGTCCTTCTCTCTAGGGAAGGGCTAGCTAATTTTAAGGAAACAGTATGGGAAAGCCACACCTTCCTCCACATCCTATTCACCAGCTCTCTTTTTTTGCTTCATCACCTGTCTTTGTGAAGCTCACCTGGTCCTGAGAAGGCTCTGAGGGTCCCCCTGCTCTGAGTTAGGGCAGCCAGCAGTATTTCAATTAAAGCTGCCACATGATGGAGTCAGCATTGTTTGTAAAAGGCTGTGAGCACTGTGCAGCAGGACAGGGGTGCAGCGTGAGCAGGGAGGGACAACATGAGAGGAGAGGGAACAGTGAGACAGTGTGGTGTAAATCCTGGGCAGAAGGACATATCTTCACACAGGGAAGTTAGTAATATCACATCTCAGGCAGCATCTTTGAGTGGGCATGGCAGTTCCTGCTGTACATATGCACAGAAATGCATCTCACAGCATTAATAATTCCACAGAAAAGCAAAAGGGTTTGCTTTTCCATCTGAAAAATGATTTCCTTCTTGTGATGATGTTACACAATGACACTGTTCTTTCAGCAGTTAGGTATTGAATTCCCCTTTTTTAGCAGGGACTTAAACTGGAGTGACCTGTGGTCCCACCATTCTGCACTGAGCCCTCTTTGTTACTTGTGCTTTTTGGAGAGATTATGCTCCCATGATTTATATAAAGAGTCTGCCTTCTTAGAGGGGATTTCATACGACTCCATGATCCCATTATTTAAGTACTAAGATCCTTCTTGTTAGGGGATGCTTTAACCACACTCAGCTCCACACAACAGGGCTTTCCCCACCAGTGTCAATAAAATTAGCTTTTTTCTGAGTCCTCTTTGCAGTTAAATCACACTTGAGAGGCAACACTCCTGTTTTTTTTCATAGCATAGGATGCTAGTGGCATGTTAGGCAATGCCTAGACCCAAAAGTGTGTTTAACTACAGGTTGTGCAGCTGTATCTGTGGCAGTGAATCCCACCATTCAGCCTGACAGTGCAAGGGGACAAAATTAGGCAAAGATCGTGGTGGTATCCTAAAAATCTATCAGTTCCTTAAATAATATGTGCTCAAGTAAAACCCCAACTCATCACCACTGATATGCTGAGAAGAATAAAATTTGAAATGAGTATGTCCTGCTCATACCTTGTCTTTTTATCTCAGTCATTTGATATCGGTAATCTGTGTGTGCTTTATATGCAGTTATCCTGAGGACATAAAGCTTTGATTTAGGGTGTTCATAGGCAAATTACGTTTAATATACGTTTACACAGAATAAATACCAGGAGAGTTTTAATTATGTGTGGAGACAGGTTCTTGCAGACTTCACAGATCAGAAAGAAAAAGCAGGAAAAAAAAGCATAGTGAGAAATAAAGCTTTTTTAGAAGACATTTATTGCATGGAACAAAGCACTTCAATTCCACAAACAAAAAAAGGGAAGGAGAAAGGTAAGAAGAAATAAAACAATAGTAGGAATATATGATGTGTCAGGAAAAAGATTGTATAGGCACGAAGTGGAAAAGCAATAAGGAAAGTAAAAGCATGAGGAAATAGGTCTATTAAGCACCCATCTTTCCATTGTAGAACAGTGTAGATGGATCATGAAAGCAAAAAAGGCCTGTGAGTGCTATAGGAATTTCAGTGTTCAGACATGGCAACATTTCAAATAAGAACATAGGCACTGACATTTAAAATAAATTATTCCATGAGCCACTTCACAAGCTGTGGAAGGAGAAATTTCTGACAGAAATTTTAGGGGAAAAATGGAGAAGACAAAATAGCATATATCAATAAAGGGAGCAGGTGTTTGAATAAAAGTATTTCCTAATATATTTTCTATTCCACTCTTTGAATTGTTCTAGACTGATAAGATGTAAAAAATTACAATATATTGAAGAAATTTATTTGTTTCACCCTAAAATAAATATTTTTCCTTGTTATTAAAATATAAATATTATTACAATAAAGCTGAAGCAAATTTAGAAATTAACTATTTCAGACAGAAAAAGGAAAAGATTCCATTTTAATAATGTCAACCCAATATTTTTCAACTCTTTTTTTCAAGTTCTCCTTGTGCCCATATGTATATAGATACACTTGTTTTCACCTGAAATAATTTGAGATTTCAGAAATTATATCAGTCTATTTCAATTTGTATTTTTCAGTGGGAAAAAGACAAGAAGTCAGTACAAGTTAGTACTGGTGATGATATTACTCTATATTTCTGTTGGTTATCTAGAGGGCAATGTAAATTGCTATTAAAAATGCCTTAATGACATAAAACATGGTCAAGTGGTACATGATAGTGAAGCCTGAGTAGATGTACAAAATTATACAGGCTTGACATCTAAAGGGCATGGTTTTTAATACAGGTAAAACCCAGAAAACTGAGTGTAGGCCTAGGAAAGACAAAAATAGCCACAGAACCCAGCTCTCAGGAAGGCATTTTATCTGAGAAATACCTGGGGCTAATGGAAAAGGAGTTATATTAGAGTTTCTACTGCATTGCTGTAGCTAAAGCAAGCCCTAAATGTAAAAAAAAAGAGAGGAGCAACGAGGGAAAACATGCATATAATTTTACATTTATACATAGCTGCATGGACACAGATGTTGGAACATTATGTACAGTTATGATCATCCCTTATTTATAAAAATATTTTGAAAAACTGAAGAAGATGTGAAAAATGAGCCAGGAAAGATAATCCAATGCTGGAAAAAAAAAAAAAAAGAAAGAAAGAAAAAAAAAGTTCTGCACACTTCAAGACCTAAAGACGTGATAAAAAAAAAGAAAGAGTCACAGAATAATAGCATTATGGAATCATAGAATGTTAGGGATTGGAAGTGACCTAGAAGATCATCTAGTCCAAGTCAGGATCACCTAGACCAAGTCACCCAGGAACAGATCCAGGAGGGTCTGGAATGTCTCCAGAGCAGGAGACTCCACAACCTCCCTGGGCAGCCCCTGCCAGGCTCTGCCACCCTCACAGCAAAGAAGTTTTTCTGCATGTTGATGTGGGACTTGTGTTCCATTTTGTGACCATAAATACTTAACTTGAATATGCCACAAGTACTTTAGTCACAAGATACTGCTCTGGAACTGAAGTGGAGAAAGCTACTGTGATGAGCAACAGAGAGTAAAATGAAACAAATTAACAAGAAAAATAAAGCAGATGTTTTGGAAAGCCAAATTATTTGAAGTTATTGACCCCAAATTCTTTATCTGAAAACCAGATGTCAGTATGGAAGACTGTGATTTAAAGAAACTCCAGGTAGGCAACAAGATCCAGAAGTAACTTGATTTAAACCAAAACAACATAACAAACAAAACCAAGGTCTATTTTATCCTGGGAAAATGGCCTTTCTGAGTACTTCTATGGATAACACTTTGTGGAGCAGACCCAAGTTCTTCCTGCACATCCAATTTACCTTTTTGGCAGAGAACTGAGGGGAAAGAGAGTGATGTAGCTCTTGCCAAAGCTAACGAGAAGTGTATCTTCCACAAGACAAAGCCCTACTAGAAGAGAAAATAAATGTGTTAACTCCAAGAAAACAGTAAAGTCATAAACACCTTGGAGTACTTTTTGCCTTCAGTTCCTTGCTGCTGTTGCATTCTTTTAAATGGTAGTTGAATTTGTCCAGGACTGATGTTGCTTTCTCTATACACATCTGTGCCTTGGCATTTCTAATGCTCCATGGTATTGGGGAGATAAAGGTTCTGTGATCCTCTTGTCCCCTTTCTATAACGAAGCCATTATCCCTAAGAAATCATTTTAAACTGTATCTCTGTGGGATCCTCTCCATCAATTCATAAAGGCTTTAGTCAGTGTGTTTGAAATGGACCCAGCAGCAACCTCATGCAGCCTGAATGTGTGTCTGTACCCAGAGCTCCCTGCACAATTTGAGTTACTGTCTTCAGAGAAGCCAGAGCCTTCAAAAGGTTTTCTTTCCCACCCCTACACTTCCTAACTTGGAGTCTTATTTATACCAACCATCAATGCAGAAAAGGATTTGGAGATCACATCTAGAATGATTCAACATTTGACCCTCAAAAATCCTTATCCATTAGAAAGTTAGAATTGTCCTTTTCTTAAGAAAGCAGCCAACCTTAATTTCTTTTAACAATCTAAATATCTGGGAAGGTATCAATTATGTGCTTTAATCTGTGAAGAGTGCTACATCCCAATACTCAGCTAACATGAAAACTAATATAAGCAGCCCTGCTAAAATCAATGGGAAAACATGCCTGGGGAGAGTAACATTTGCAGGATAAGATCCTCAGCAGAGAATTTATTTGTTTCCAGGGATATTTTGTGCTTCACTAAGTAAAAAATGTCATTATATTTAAAAAATGAAATTTCGCAGGCCGTTGATCTAGAATGTGAGCTAGTTCCTTTGCATATTTTGGAAAATCAGAAACAACATATTTATTTAGTTTAGAAAAATCACTTCCTTCCAAAGCTGTTTCTCAAGAAACATTCATGACAGCCTAAAACTTGCAAACTCACTACATATACGTGCCAGGCATAGCATAAAGGTAAATAGCTTAATATTTTGTGATATGAAATCTCCCTGAACAAGTATTTTGTGTTGGATTGTAGTAGTTCTTCCAGTGTCCTTGAAAAATTAGCATTTTTCACCACCTTCCCCCTCCTGGTTCTTGTCCTGGGTGAAAGAGGGATCCTTCTGCACCTTCTGCACCTCTGTCATTCAGAGATTCAGCTTTTCAATTCCAAACTCAGAGGTTTTCATGATGCAGAATGGAATAATATATGAACAATTCACTAAAGCTCAGATTCAATGTTATATTTACAATTAAGTGCCAAAGTTTCAGTAAGATGCTTGTGAAACATTTCCATTTTGTCAAATCAAACAACCTTTTCTGATAGAAAACCTGCCTGCTGGAAAATTTTCTGTGAGTGTTACGCTACATTTTTTGGCTCAAAAAGATCAGTAAGAGCTCTTTATTTTTATTTTAATACTGAGTGTCAAAATTAATTATCAGAAATTTCACTGACATAAAGGAAAATATTTTGGCCAGGGCATTCATTGTTATAAAGAATATTACCAAAATTTTCACACTGCAGTCATAACCACATAATCATGTAGGCTAACTAAATAAAACACAGATTTCAAGCAAACAAGGGTAGAATTTTTGGCTAATACACACAAGGCAATATCTTTTCTGGAGTCTGACTTCTTTCAATTCAGGTCGTTTAGTCTTTACTACAGATATTTTGAACACTTTACTATCTGCTCGTAAAAAGAAGTTTGCTCATAGATGAGAAAGGCCAGGGGCCTGACAGAGATTTTGGTATCTCTCTTATGGAGCAATCACCATGAAGAAATGGAAAAAAAAAACACCAACAATTTTGTGTTTGGTATCTCCTCCAGAAGACTATCAGTGGGTCAAGCATGTTTTCCCCCTCATAAATCCATGCCAACTACTCCCAGTCACTGCTTTGCCCTTAATATGTTTGGAAATGGTTTCCAAGAGGATTTATTCTACACTTTCCCAGACACTGGGATGAGGCTGACTGGCCTGTAGTTCCCTGGATCCTTCTTCATGCCTTCCTGAAAAAAAGGAATGATATTTGCTGTCCTTCAACCCTAGGGAGCATCCCTTGCTCCTCAGGACTTTTCAAAGATCATCACGAGTGGCTTTGCAATGATTATCCACCACTCCTATCACTCATGGCTGGGTCTTCCCAGATCCAATGGGCTTGGACACATTTAGTTTGTTTAAATATTCCCTAACATGATCCTTCTCCACCGAAGTTCTTCCTTGCTCCAGCCTTTTACACCAGTCTCAGGGGTCTGGAATTCCTGGTTAGTCTCCTTTGGTTGTTGTCCTGTCCTGTAGGCTTGAGAAAATGAAGGACAGGAATGTTTGAGTGTGGCATGGTGAAAGTTCTCCAGAAGAACAGCTGTTTATCCAAGGGATTAAGTAAAAGTTGGCTTTTCTGCAGAAGTCCAGGTCTGGACACGTGCATGCTGATGGAATAGCAAATTCCTGTTTTGCAATTAAATCTAGAAAGAGAAATGTTTTCCATTTGCTGCCTCCCCTCCCACTTGCCCAGCCTGGGATAAGGGTCTTATTCAATGCAGGCTGAGAAAAAGGAGTTTTAGGGCGATGATAGGAGTTTCACAGATGAAAAGAAGGAGAAGGGAAGTGTGAGGGAAAAGGGGGGAAGGGAGGAGGTAAGAATCCTGGCACAAATATTTAAACACTCAAATTGTTGCACAACTAGGCCCTTGTAGGAATAAAAGCCTCGTGTGATGGAAATACAGCCTCTGAGATGATTATTTCTGCTGCCTGTGAACCTAGGAGGTTAAAGCAGAAAAATGATAAGTGAAGAAGAGTTATGAGCAGTGAAGACAGAGGCAATCCATGCACTGGTACACACACATGCACGGGGCAGTTGGACTGGGCCCATTGCTGAGCCAGGACCCTGGCCAATTTTCCTTTTTCCTTTTTTTTTTTCTTGAAAAAAAAAAAAAAAAAAAAGGAGTGAGGTTAAGCTGACCAGAGAAAGCAAAGCTACCATAGCCTTTTGTGGCCTGTAAAGCTGAGTGCAGACTGTCATTGTCAGGCTGTGGAACACAGTCCACTTTTGTTGTTTACTTGCAGCAGCGGGTGGAAGGAGCTGCTCTAAATTATACTGGGAGCCAGGAGAAGGGCTGTGATGGGAGGAGGCTCCACTGTCTTCCCAAACTTTCACTTTTGATTTTCAGCTGAGCTGGAAACAGGATTCCTTATTGTTATTTTATTTTTATTTTTTTTTTATGCCTGGACGTGAGGCCAGATCCTCAGCTGGGAGAAATCATCCCTGCTTCCCTATAGCCAAGGAAGGTAGGAGGATGCACAGTGATTCAGGAGACGACCAGCCTTGTTTAGAGACTGGAGCATTTCTTTTCCCTGGTTAAAATCAGACCACCACATTCATGTGCTTGATCATCAAGTACGTGAACATTTTTCAAAAGCACAACTTCCCAGTGACCCAGAGTGCCTTTAAATAAAGAAGTGCTATTGGACCTCGGTGGTTTGAAAGGAGTGGTTGCAATCCCTGTCTTGCCCAGCTGTTAAACCTGTGTTTGATTTCTGAAAAACCTATAGAGAAAAAGGGTTAAAGGAGACCATACAAGAAGTAGAAGAAATAAATTGAATGCACATGTGCAATCATTATTCATACTAACGTTCCCTGTATTACTTCATAACACAGCTGTATACACAAAAAAAAAAACCAGTCCAGTTTGGTTTCTTCCTATTCAAATCTTATTAATTTCTGTTTAATGGAACACAAATGTTTGTGCTCTTCATTTTGACGAATGCAGCCTCGTCGTGTATTTGTTAAGCATTAGCTAGCATGGTTGTGGCCATCTAATACAAATGTCCCTGGGCCTTTCATGGCTCCTCACAAGACATCTTTTGAGCATGACAGTTGCCATGGGGATGGGTGCAATGCCTATTTGGAAGGAAAATCGGGAGCAATGCTCATTACGTCAAAAACTACATCAGGGAGAGGGGGGGGGAAGGAGAATGTTTGCTTCTTGTGCTGACACTTAGCTGCTTGTTTTACCCGCCACCCACACACTTCCATCAAACAATATCTCTTTCAAATGCAGAAGTCAAAGTTTGCATCTCCTATCGTTCCAGCTGGAACAGGCAGGGGCTCTGTGAAATGAATATCATCGTGCACAGGGCCAGGGCACTGCTTGGCTGGCTCTATCTGTCACTTCATAACACAGCAACACTGAGCCCTCTCAGTTTTCCCCTCCTCCTGCCCTCGGCCAAACACTTCGCCCAGCTCCTCGGGGCACCGTGGGGACACCGGGGGGATGCAGGGAGGAGGCAAAGTCTAGCCAGCTTGCTCCAAACCAGCAGATTTATCACCAATTTACACTGGTTAGAGGATGAGCAGTGTCTGTGTCTATCACACGTAAGGTGGCAATAACAAATGCAAAGATCTTGGTACCCTCCCCATTCCTCCATGTAGAAGAGGAATGTATGTATGTGTCAAAGGTCTATAACGTATGAAGAAAATTTGTATGAAAACTACTCTGAGGAAGACCATTCAGACCAGTGCGAATGTATTCCCAGTCCTGATATTTGTACAGTAAAAGTGGGATTTTCATAACAATCTAAACTTAGTTGAAACAAAAATATTTTACTAATACCTCATAAAGTTTCCAGTTTATCGCTGAAAAGAATATTTTCAGAATTTTCAGAATTTCACTATCCTATAGCAAAGGAATTTGTTTAAGTGTATTATTTCTATACAACTTCATCTCACTTATGCCAGCATCAAAAATCACAAGCAAGAGGCACTTTGAAAGAAAAAGATCAACTTGACACATGCTAAATAACACTTGAGTGTTTATGATTTTTAAAGATAATTAAAATAATAGAACACTTCAATTAAGTAATTACATGCTATCACTAATTGCACATTGTGTAATATTGTAAATAATCAGTATAAAATGAAACCCACATTACATTAACTAAAAGAAAATAATTTTAAAAGAAAATAAATTCTGAAATGAACTTTTGTAAATCATCAGCCGTTTCCAGTTTCCACTTCATGGAAAAAAAATCAGCTGTATTTGATTATATTCTAAGTCTCTGACAGTCTCAATAGATGTTAGAGATCTTGGAGCAGGAAAATATATGTCATTTCGAAAGACGACTATTACAATTAAGTCTGCTGTCTCACAGAGACTCTATTAAGCAGAGAATAAACACCATCCCAAGTGTTTATTAGGAAGAAACTCTGCTTTCCAAACATTCAAGATAACTGCTTTTTGTTCTATGGCAACCAGGTTTCGAAAGAAAGATGTTTCATTGTTCTCTGCCACAAACCTCCCCCAGGCTTTTGCTTTCTCCTGCTTGCAATGCTTGGTAGAGATGCACTTTGCACATAGCAATCCAAAAATCAGTGTCACAAATAACCACCAATGCCTGGGCTGGTCTGACAGGAGTGTTTAGACGTGTCTGCTTTTCTGTCCAGGGTCTAGCCTTTCATCACACCCAACATGCTTAGCAATCATTCAACAGAAGGGCTGAGTGACCCAACAAACTTTGTGACTACTGGAAAAGAAAGACCATGACCTCAGACAAAAAGTCTCCTTAGACCTTATACAGTCTTTAACTGATTAAATATATTAATTAAATAATATTTAAATTATATAGTCTTTAATGGTGTTGTGCTGTGAGGTGCTTCTCTTCTGGGCTATACTGTATTTTACATAGAAGATGCTCCAAGTGCAGCATTTCCCTTGGCACTGGAGGGGACAGGTCTTGTAGTACTCAGAATACAAATTGCTCCTATGGAAAGCAGCAGTATTTTTGCCATTAGAATGAAAAGAATAATTTATATGGAGTTAGATTTCCCTTTTCTTTGCAAACAGTTGGGGATTTCTTCCATATTTGAATTTTCTTGGCAATATGATCATGGTACAGAGGAACAGCTTCCTTTGAGCCAGTAGTATCAAGAACATGAGCAGATTTAGTGTGTCCCAGCCAGGGCCATCAGTCACCTCTATCTTTCTTTCCAAACTCAGTGAGCAGTCTTTGTGGCCAGGCAGAGGGACAGAAAAGCCCACTGGGGGTCTCAGTTGCTCAAGCAGAAATTTAGGCAAAATTAAGAAATGTTAGAAGATGATAAATGTTTATTTTCTCTGAATTTCTTGCAGCAGCCCAATAAAAAGTAGTCAGCTGAAAGGCTTGCTCTGTAAGTGCAGGGCTTGCATTTAGATGTCCATTCCTTAATGATGCAGAAATAGCCCTGGTTACAAAGAACATGGATATCTAGTACAGCTCAAGTGTATTTGTGCCAGGCATCCTACAGTGTGCTTCTGCTACTATTGCCCCTTGCTTTGCCATGCTTATTTAAAATAAAATCACTAGCTGATGATTAAGAATATTTACACAGGCACCAAAAAAAAGAAAACAACCCCACCGAATAAAAAAACCCAACCAAAAAAACCACCAAAAACTAAAAAGGATAAATCAGTTATGTGATAACAACAAAGGTTGTCCAACTAGCAATAAGACACTGGTATCCAGATATCCTTGAGGAAAGAACTGGAAAAAGATGCATCTGGGGATGACACAGTTGTGAAGTTTCCCTTTTTCCTGAGTGAAATGGTTGAATCACACAGGACAGTGCTCTTGACATGCCCTTGGAATGGTTTCTTCATGGGCTGGCCACTTTCCCTTCTCCTTCTGCAGCTCTCTCTTCCAACACCACTATCATTAAGTGTAATTAGCTCCCTTTTCCACAACTGAAGCCTAGATTTCTGTAACTTTGTGCATTCTGCTACTTCAATCCATTTTCTGACCTACGTGCCACTTGTGCCAACAGTGTCATTCCAAGTTCAAGCTGTTCAGTGCCTTAACCTGCTTCAAGCCTAACTGGTGTTCCAGTTACACACTGATAGCTCAGTGTACATCAGATCCTCTGTCCATTCCTGGAAATGGGAATTAAAAATTAAATGAGAGTAGTCGTGATATTCTATTTATTCATTATTTATTCTCAGGGATTCAATTTGCTCCTCTCCAACAGCCAAACTCAAGCCCTAAATGCTGAAGCCACACAAGCCAGCAGAAAACAATTCCTCCTTCATACCTCTTTAGGGTTACATCCTAGGAAACCTTCATACAATATCTTCACAGAGTTTCACAGTTTCTTCATTCATCAAAGGCCATCTGTTTTCCCACTCAACGTGCATACCCTTCTTAGGTTTTATCCTGTCCTCTCTATTGTGAGCTGACTGTTTTGGGATTCCTCCACAAATAAAATGGTACAGAATTGCAGTCTCCCTAGTCTTTCCTGACAAAGAAGGAAGAAATAAATTTTTATACAATTTCCCTGCAAAAAAAAAAAAAAAAAAAGTTAGAAAAACATCTTTTTTTTTTTTTTTTCATGGAAATTGTATAAATTTTTTTGCAGGAGAAAATGCTGAGCAGAAAAAGTTGAGTTTGGTCCCTACCTTGGCCCAAAAGGATTAATTTCCTTTGCATTTGTTCTGGTCAGGCACATAGTTTATGTACTTACCATTGCTTTTGCATCCCTGCTCATGCTCCTCCATGAATGTGGTTGAAAAACCTCCACCAGAGATAATAGCAACAGTCTCAACTTTGAGTTCCATCATTCAAATAAATTATTTTACTTCTCTATTCAAACAAAGTACTTCGAATGCATGGGAAAACATTTCTATCTCGAGCTCTATTTCTTCATTCTCAGCAGAGTAATGTTCACTAGTTACTGAAGAAGCTTCTGCCATATGGTCCCACCTACATGATCTTCTTTCCTGTTTTCACAGTATATTTTGCGCTATTTAGCCACTTTTTTGTTGTTGTTGTTTTGCTGTTATGCACCCACAGAGATCCAACAACAACTAGTTTCTTGTCATTCAGCTATAGAAGGATTGCAACACTCACCATTCTGTGCCTGGATGTGACTAATAGAGGGATGGTCATTTTTTTCCTTAAATTGTTCTGAGTTATATCATCTGTCTCATCCCCCATTATTAATATTGTTATCACTGTTCTTGTAACAACAGCCAGAGGCTTTGCCCTCCAGCTACATTAAGTGTTGAAATACATTTTTTTTTTCCTTTTTCTTTTCACTATCTACTAAGGTCACAGCAAGATCTGCTTTTCTTTCTCCTCTGCTTTCCTCCTATATTAAATGCAAATATATTTTAATGTTGTTAAGTGGGAAAGACAGGTCTGAAAAATTCATAGTGCCAAATGCCCTGTGCAGAATTAATTTGCCTCTCCCCTCCCCAGTCTGCCAGTGCCCACAATAGCTCACTACTTTTTTTGCTTCATAGTCAGAGGAGGCAGAGGCTAAAAAAAAAACCAACCAACACAATGCAATGACAAGAAAATATGAAAATTGAATTAAAAAATCGCAAATGTGGAAAAATAATAGAAATCATCAACCACTAGACAAGAGACTCAATGAGCTACAACTCTGTTATCCAGCTGAGGGTCATGTCCTGAAATGTCTATGGAACATCCTGACAATTTTCTGAGCTATTAGAAACTTATTTAGTCTTCAGGCCTGATTAAAGAAAAGATTAATCACTTACTGTAGAATGTTTTATATTATACCTGCTGTATGAGGACCTCTCCATGTTTTACAAGTCCAATGTCATGGCTCCTCTGTAAAGCAAATATTACTCCTGTTGCTTGGAAAAATGCATTTAGATGTTCAGAAATGGAGACTGCTTTAAAATACTTGTAATAATGTAAGTCATACCATAATTACCAATGGAAATATATGTAATTAAAAGAAGATCAAGGATTTCCTATACTTTCCTGTGGTAGTGCTCAGTTTCTCTTAATTTCTGTTATGTTATTTTGGGTTCTGTATTACTTTTCACCTATTACAGGATGAAAAAATAGAGAGGAATTTGTCACTCCCAGAGCACATAAATTCACCATGTTCAGACACGCACAAAGGAGGTCGACTGTGCAGTTATCTCTTATCTGTTCCCCTATTTTAGGTAATTATCTACTGGGTCTAGATTTAGAAAACAAAACAAAACGAACAAATAAACAAAGGCTAAATTCCTTTTACATTTGAAAGGACAGAACCTTTCCTATTTGTACATCATCAAGATGAAACACAAACAATGATCAGCAGACTTTTGCAATACTATTTCCAAATTGAAAAAGATCATCTTGCTGCCACGACTACCATTAACATGAAAGTAATAAAGGATTAAGGGTTTTTAAACCCTGAGAAAAAAACCCTGTTTGTAGCAAGGTTTGGTAATTACTTTTTTTTTTTTTTTTTTTTTTTCTGAAGTATGTGCAAAATCTAGGCAGCACCAAAGTATAAATGAAGCTGGAGGACCATCAGCCACTGCTGACACTCGTGGTTGCATGAAGGGGCAAGATGTGAAGATATGCAGAGGCTCTCCATGGCCCTGGAGAAGAGGGTGTCCACCTGATGCAAAGCCATGTCCCCTCCTGCATCCCTGGCTGTCTAGTGGGTCAGGCTCTTGCACAAGAGTGGCCTTTTCCAGTGGTGGATTCCTTCTCCCTGGATGTTCTCCTGCAACCTGAAAACACATAACTTCTCTTAGCTGCCTTTCTCCCTAATAACATGGAATTGAAGAACATTTCCAGGACATCTGCATGGATCAGTTGTCAATCAAATCGTGGTCCATGTGGAGCCAGGGGGAATAAGGGAAAGTTGCAGACTGCACATAATGAGTGCAGGAAAAGACAAGCTGTAAAAAGAAATGCTTTTCCTATTCCTCAGCAGGCTACTGAATGAGTTAAGCCTACTCAGATGCTGCTTTGACTTGCACTCAATCCAGCAGAGGTTTTATGTGAGCACTTACAGCAGCAGCTGTAGCAACCTAACACAATACAGATAGCACCTTGGAGATGCAGGGAACCAAAGCTACTCATGGATTGAGGATGTGGGCTCCTGAACATCCCGAAAAGGATCAGCTTTTAGCCAAAGTACAAATCAGACACGTGAGCCTGTCAGCATGTCTCATATAGCATCATTTTATTGTGACTCTCACAGCATTTAAGAGCTTGCAAAGAAATATCATTACATGTGGAGAAAGTCTGTCTCTGTGCAGATGGGCTACCAGGAATTAATTCAGGTCTTGTTGGATATGTTCTATGAAACTTCATTGCTGCTGGGGTTTTTGATAGAAAAGAGGGAGCTGGTCCATGCAAAGGGGGAGATGGAGAGGGAGGGATCTCCATCAGAACAAGATAACAGCAAAATTTATGTAGAAAAAAACAGGAATATGAAAGAAATGTCAAAAGGCTGTACCCTGGGTTCTGCTTGCCCGTGTGAAACATCAGCTTCTCCTGAGTGGGCATCAGCTGGGAGAAATAGGTGTAATTTCCAGCCTTTTCTTCTACCTTGCACAGGCTGTGAGTTTATTATAGTGAGATGGGGAATAATGGTTAAGGCTGTGAGTGTGAATAGTGTTACACATTGTACATTTGTTTTGTTTTCCAGAATGGCTGGAACAACTTGTTATTTTGATGCAGAGCCAATAGATGCAGATAGATCTGTATTGCTCTTCTGTCTGCTCTGCCCAGGAGCTCCACCAGCATTTCAATGCCTGCTATTGAGTAACACTCATTAAAATGAAAACCTGTGAGGATCTTCCTAACTACTGTGCCAAGTGAATGGAAAGCAGAAGAAATATCTTGACTAGGTAGCAGATCTTCACACCTTTTGACAGATGCTCTACATACACAGAAAACATAGTGATGTTTTTCCAGCCCTGAGAATCTCACCCTGTACATAAATGGGAACATACCTGGAAAACTCACTCAGATAGAGAGTGTGAATTCACCACAGATTTCTCCTTAGCATCATCCTAGACTAAAAAGAAGCAGATCCAGAGATATTGCCGTGTCAGAGGAGCACAGGATCTAGCCAAAGGCAAACCATCTCTTTTATGAATGCTTCCAAGAGGTAGGGAAGGCAAATCCAGATAACTTTTGTGATGCTTCTGCTTGGCCTTTCAGCTAATCTTTAACTGGAGTGACCTTAAAAGGCTGTTAAGTCTCTAGTGGTGACACTACAAGGCATTGGCAGAATGGTACTGACTTTGCTGCAGCTGTTCCTGCTTTTTGTGTGATTGATTGAGGTGAGCACTCCTAGCACTCAAATACGATGCCTGTTGGGCATCTGTTTTTCACCACTCATGAAAAATCTATATATAACTGTTAGCTATTATTAACTACTGGTTATGGTATAACGGACATGTAAAACAAGCCATATTGTAAACACAGATTAGTGATGCACAGCACTTTTTCCAGTACAGGAGGCAGTCAAGGCCTGGCTGAAAGCTTCAAGTTAGAGCATGAACAGACCAAACTGAGCTGAGACTGAAAGAAAAAAAATATATTAAAAGGAGCAGCAAGTTTTCCTGCTCAGTGGAACAAGAGAGACTCTCTCAAGACTACACAGGGAAAAGCCTCAAGGCCACGCTGGACTCACCTGGCTTGCAATGAAAGTCCCCAGGTAACACTACCTGTCATTTATTTATATGGGTCTTGACACATTAGTAATGCTGTGCAGATGTGTCAGTCCACAGTTCTGCATGGGGCAGACAGATGTGCAAAACTTATTATAGCTGTTTGACAAGTACAGTGTGGAGAAGGAAATGTATTGCTCAGAGAGAGTGCTCTGGCATGGCTGGGACCAGAGCACAGCCTTCCTCTATCCAGGTTTCATCCCCTCAAAAACCTGAGGCTTCCTTTCCACCCCATCATTATCCCTCAGGGTTCCCAGAGTGTATTTTCCCTGTACAGAACGAGTTGTTTTGCCCCCTAAAATATCTAAAACAAATGTAACAACTTCTTTTGACAGAATCCCAGAATTTTAGGGGTTGGAAGGGACCTAGAAGATCATCAAGTCCAACCCCCCTGCCAGAGCAATAGATGTATGAACACCTACAATCAGGATGAAGGAGTTTCACTTTTTATTAAGTAAGACTTGACCTTGGATGCTCCACAGTTGCCAGCAGCCATGAAGCCCTTCAGAGCCTTTTCAGGCATCTCCTGCCCAGTGGGGCACAGGGAGCTCAAGGCTGCCAGTGCAGCAGCCCAAAGGCACCACACATGTTTAAGTGCTCTGCTTCCAGGGGGATGTAGAGCTTGAACACAACTCCTTTTAGCATGGGTTGTATGTCAAAAACACAGCCTGATCATAGACATCTGGCAAATATATGTACACGCTTAGATGAGAGAATAAACATTCCCCAGTCCTGAGATTAAAACCTTGACTTTAACCATTTGGATTTTTCCACATGCTGGTAAATGCCATCCATCACACATATCACATTAGAGTCCACCCCAGAAAACCTAGATCAGATCACAGTTCTATGAAACTGAGAAAAAAAGTCTCTGATAGGATTTAGAAATGTAAGATCACATCATAATCCTCTGTCCAAAAAGGAAAATTAAAAGAAAGGCTGAGAAAGAAAAAAAAAAAAAGGAAAATTATTCCTGCTGTGGTATATGAAAGCTAGAAGAATTTAATTTTCTGGTCTGTTTGTCCTAGCGTGCTTCTCTAGGCTTGTCATCAGTTCCAGTGGAACACAGGGAATGTAAAAGATATTTTAATACAAATTACTGTATTTGATTCATTCCATTCTTCTTATAAAACTGTCTGCTGTAAAATTATGTCTAATATGAAACAGTTATAATTTGCTTGCTACTCACTGTACTAATACCTATTAAAACTGACCACAGTAACACGCACCCAGTTGTTGCAAAATGCAAAAAAACCCACAAGATTTATTTCAATGTGTCTGGAGAGTGCCAAAGCATAAAAATATGATGAAATGTAAAAGGTCTAATATAACTATTATATAGATGATGGACATACTATCAGTCAACTCAGAGTGGCACAACCAACTATTTCTAAACATCACAGACCTCTTATAAATCCATTTTGGTGATATTTTCTACTTGAGTTCCACCTGTTGCAGGACTTTTTTTTACACCTTGTCCTGGTTTGGCTGGGGTAGAACTATAGACTCTCTAGGCTGAGTATAACCCTGGGTATCTTAGAGTGTCGTTAATATTAATTTTGCCATTTCATTAAATCTGTTTTCATTTCAACCCATTTCTGCCCTTTTCTCAATCCCAGATGGGGAAAGGTCATTGGGTGATAAACTGCTATATTTCAGTCCCAGATACAGGCTAAACTTAGACAATTTCAAGACTTGCAGTGTCCCTAGACCTCTTTAAGCACTGGAAGGTTCACTATGTTAAATAAATTAAGAAAGCAGGTCTATAAACAGCACTAAAAAAAGTCATCTTGCAAAAAAACTCATACGAACAACATGTTTATCATCAGTCCTAATTAAAGCCTGGAATCTGACCCCAGAGTCAGTGCTGGCTACACACCAGCCTATCTAATGCACCAAACCCTCTAAGGAATACCACATGCAGCACTGATGGTCTCTAGCAGGATTGGCCTTTGCTGATAAGATCAGCGTGGAGCAAACATGACAGTATTTCAGAGCTCTGATACTCTGGTGATAGGCACTATAAAAGAAACCCCAGACACTTTGCATCAACCCACGCCTGCCAAGCATGGCAACATGCCAGCTCACCCCTTTTTCTTGATGCACTGAAGATATTTGGTTTTTTTGTTGTTTTTTTTCCCCACAAACTAGCGAGTTGTGGAGGGAGATCCATGACAGTGAGGTGATAAAGTGACAAAAGCCTTTTCTTCCTGCAGGCAGCACATGCTTCCTCTCACAGGAGGATGAAAACTGCAACCATAAAGCAAGCAAACAAGCCAATAAAGATTATTGTGGGCCTGCTAGTGTGCAGAGTGTTAAAAATCTGCAAACTTCAATCCTTCCCGTGTGTAATATGTAGATCAAACTCCTCCTTACTGGTTCCAGCTGTGGGAGGCTGAACATATGCAGCAGGAAAACTGCAGCTGCATGTGAAGGGAAGGAGGCACCCATATGGTGTGTGCTCAGATGGAGGAAGCCTGTGCTCATGATGCTGCATCTCATGCTCACTAGACAACACCTGGGAGATGCTGGGGAGGGAGAGGACAGCTGTGTGGGGGCACCACGATGCCTCCATGATGACTGATGTTCATTTGGACCCCGTTTTGGTGAATTTGGAGGTATCCTGACCTTGGTCTGACCCTCTGTGCCAAGTGCCCTATGGAGCACTTGTACAGTGGAGCTGTGGTGAGGGTTGCAGGGCAGGTGAGGATTAGAAAGCATCAATCTCATCAATGGCTGAGTTGTGGCTTCATACGCAAATAATTTAGGCAAATAAGGGCAACCTACTTGCCCTGCAAGGTTCTAAACACATTCCATGTTTCCTGCTCCTCCTGAACCCAGAAAGGATTTAGCAGCCTACCTGGAAAACCTCCTCTGCACCTAAGGGCTGGTTCAAGAATGTAATCCTGGAAAATGTCAGACATTTGCACTGGAGGGAACATCTGTAGCCACCCAGCTCTGAATCTGGGATGAGGATTCCCCCTGCTCTTCTCTAGGACTTCCCCCATCAGTGCTCTTATGCATCTCTTGACTTGCTGGCTATTGAAGATCCCCCTCTTTCCCCAGCAGATTAGTGCCTGGGTGAGCAAAGGGGGACTAGACATGCAACACCCAGGAGCTTTTATCAGTCCTACAGCCTTTTAACACCTTGCCTATGGGAGTGCATAAAGAATGATGTCTATCCTTGCCCAACTCACTGTACATCCTCTGTTAATGTGATAAAAGGCTAGATAAGAATAGGATGTGCAGGAGTATAGGGAATTAAGATGTGAGCATGAGATCAGAGAAATTCAGCTATTTACACCACTAAATTAACTGTATCTATCACTGCCCTATAGAAATCAGAACACTGGGTAAAAGAAGGTCTGCACTGCATTTACACTGCACATCTTCAGAAGACAGTGACCACATCCAGACTGCTTGGGGGGGGGGGGGAATGGTCAGTGTCCCACATTAACTCCCAAGATGAAGAGTGTTTGAGATACTGGTGGTTGGACCAGGCTGAAAAAGTGTCTGGAAAACTCATGACGCATTAGCAGTATAGATGACTGAGTCTCAGTGCCCAGAAATGTTCCCAGGCATTGTTCAATTTCTTAGCACATGCTTTGCCTTTGGGATCTCATCATCTTTGGGGTTAGTTGACGTTTGTACCACTGCAATGTGCTAATTGCTGCTTTTGAGAATATGGTCTTGACAATAAGAATATTGTTGCAGGAGGCAAAAAGGAAGGAGCAGTAACTTTCAGAAGGGTGAGTGCATTAAACACAAAGATACTCATATGATCTGTGGAAGTAAGATACCATTATTTCATAACACATTTATTACAGCACCAGAGAAATCACTGATTTAAATGAGCATTCAAAGCACAATTTCATTATCTGGAAAACCTAACATAAGATGTGATGTAATCCTCTTGCCTTTGAGTGATATTCTTGGTATATCCTCATATAATGGACATGAATACACCCTAATAGCCTTGTGAAATACAGACAGGACAGGGAGCAGAATACACCCTGTTGTGTGATAGGAATTGCTATTGCAGGTTATTTAAAGGCCTCTGGCACTCTGGAATCCTATTGTGGGTAGTTATCATCACAGATGCTTTGAAGAAAGGTGCAAACCCCACGCAAGGTACCTCTATGCAATGGAACAGTTGCTGCTTAACTTTAGGAGATGCATTATATCCCAGAGCATGATGGCTTACCCCAGCTTGCATGACTCCCACATCTTCTTCCTAGCTTGTATAAGAGTAGATGTGATGATTCATCCACATCATTTGGTGCTACTTTTAGCATTTGTGGAGGAAATGTTAACTGCTCCTTCTTACTCCTTTGACTGGTTTTTAACACTGGAGTTATCATGGGGCTGGTGACAAAAGTCAGAAGCAAGTGCTCTGGCTTCAGCTTAGAACATCTCGATTTGAGTAATAGCTTCCAAACACAAAGAAATCAGGAGCTGAAAGGGGAATTACATCTAGATTTGAGTAATATCTTCCAAACTTAAAGAAATCAGGAGCTGAAAAGGGAATTACAGAAAGGCAATTACAGAAAGGCAATTACAGAAAGGCAATTACAGAAAGGCCTGCCTTGCTTTTAAAATACATAACTTGGGGGTTGAGCATGACTTTATTTCTGTTTGTATTGTGGCATGACACCTTGATACTTTGATTTAAGTGGGGGAGCCAGTGGGGGCTTTGGTGACTTTCCACAGGCTGGAAATTTCAGGAAACCAAGTCCACCTGCCAGCTTCAGCTGTGAGCCTCCAGATACTTCCAGCTTGTTGCTCCTTGGTTTTGAGGTCTCTCTTGCCCCGTGGATGGGTTAACTAATGACATTCCTCTGTTCCTGACATCTCCACTTCCCAGAGAGCCACACCTCTCAGGGCCCATTGATGTGGTCCCATCAATCCATCACCATGTGGGCCCTGACACTCCACCCACTCTTGATGCCAGCTTCCTCACTGCAATTGCAGACCTTGTTTCCATTTTCAAGCTTGGATCTCTGAGGAAGGGAGAAATGCTTTATGAGTCACCACCTTCCAGAGCTTTACACTTGGAGCTGTAAATGTAGGAAGATATTGTTCAGAGACCTCTCAGTTTGCTCTGAAAACCTGCACATTCAGGTGTAAAAACCATAATCTTGCTTTTCTTTATTTGGCTATATGGAAAGGATTAGAGCAAAATGCTGATATCTGCAGAGCTTTCCATATCATTTTCACAATTAGGACAGAACAAATATAAAGACCCTCAGTTCCAAGCTGGCTCAAGAAATGAGCTTGCACGTACCATTGTGAGCTTTGCTCTTGTTGGTGCCAGTAAACTAAGCAAGTTTTCTGCAATAGCAAATCCTTACACCACATAAGTATAAATAACATATTTTTATGAAACTTTTTTTTATGAAATGACATGCTGGCTACATCAGAATGGGAAATAGGTGGAAAAGTTGATGAGAGTGTAGTTCTTAACTGGCCTGTAGTAAAGGGAAAATCCAGATCCTAATGTATTGTGGAACTCTCTGGTAAAAATTTATGCATGCTTTTGGGCTTCATTTCATCCACAGATTAGAAGTACTGAAGTTGCCACAGGACAGGCCAAGCACATTAGTGAAATAACAGAAGTACTCCACCCTTGGAAGATCTGTAAATACAGTGCTCCAAAACCATCTGTCAGCCCTCCAAAACCACTGTAGCAAAGGTAAGTATTAATAACTGCCACTAACATCTAGAGAGAGCAAACTGGGATTTCTTCTGGATGATGGCTGGTGTTTAGGCTAATACCATCTCAACAACTTCCTTGACTAAAGTGGGAAAAAAGTGGAGAAAGGAAGGCTAAGAAACGAGAATAAATAAGCCAAATCCAAACACTGAAATTCATCACTGGAAAAATAGGTGTTTAAACAAAACAATAGTGACTTGTAGATTCTCTTGTCTTTTGGTCTGGGCTTATAGAGATCACTTGGTTGACTTAGAGATGCTTTTACTTCAGCTAAGAATTTCAACTTGTTTTTTCTCTTGGGGAATTATTAGCCACGGGTGGTTTAAATGCCAAAGAAAACACTAAATACTGCCTGAGCCACCTAAAAATGCAAAAAGTCATAAAATAAAAATTAGAGAAGGAGAATAT
>JANHGL010005006.1:29307-43066 GCA_024611195.1 Ceyx melanurus | reverse complement strand
TGCTCTGGAGACATTCCAGCCCCCCCTGGATCTGTTCCTGGGTGACTTGGTCTGGGTGTCCCTGCTCTGGCAGGGGGGTTGGACTGGATGATCTTCTAGGTCTCTTCCAACCCCTAACATTCTGTGATTCTGGTGGCAAATGTATTTTTTCTCTCTGCCCACAATCTTATTCTCCTACTTTGCCTTGGTGTGTGGTGGAGATGGGATATTAGATCTAATCAATCTGTATTGATTAATCTCATCAGCTGGTAAGGTGCCCTGACCAGCAGCTTTCCCAACATCCTTCCCTCTGATCACCTCTTCTCTCCCATGACTGCCAACTTCCAAACTCAACTGCGTTTCCTACTTCTTTTCAGCTTGACTGGGAAAGAAGCTCTAACCCACTTCCCATCCCTGGGACCCTCCACAAACTCCGCCCAGGGGAAGGTCCACGTGAAGCAGTGTGACTTGCTGAAGCTGTCTCGAAAGCAGAAGAGGCTGTGCAGGAGGGAGCCTGGCTTGGCAGAGACCCTGAGGGATGCCATCCGCCTTGGCATCATGGAGTGCCAGTACCAGTTCCGCAGCGAGCGCTGGAACTGCAGCCTGGAGGGACGCACCAGCCTGCTGAAGCGAGGTACAAGGTAGTCTTTGGTGGGCAGTATAAAACCCCACCTCGGTGCTCTAGCCCCTGGAATGTGCACCTCAAATTAAGCAAAGTGGGGCAAGAACCAGGGAGAGCAGAGTTGGTACGTTGGCATGTTCTGGGCCTTTTTGCCACAGAAAATATTCTTTATCCTCACTTTCCGTGCTTGATTTGGCATGGTTTGAAAAGTAGAAGGAAGTTCACACCCTTGGTTAGTGGATTTTCATCTGAGACCAGAGTTTGCTAAAGTGACCATCTTCCTTGGCTGGCAATCAGGGACAATACTGTGGAAAATGAGGGTTAGTGTTTGATGTCAAGGGACATTGGAAGAAAAGACTATTTTTACCTCTTTGAATATTTTCATATGTAAATCTCTTTTCTTCCCAGATACAGAATTTATTCATAATTCCCCGTTAGAAAAAGCTATTTATCAGCTTTAAGGCATTTTGGTGCATGTTGACAAATATCTCCTAAGACTCTTTCACATATATTTGGAGTTTCTGCAGAAATTCAGAGTGGATAGAAGAGCCAGTGGCTTGTTTCATAAATACTTTAGAGGAAGAAAATGTCCTATAAGTTCTGTGTTAGAGGTAGAAGGGAGCATAATAAATCCTTCAGGTTACAAGAATTTCAGAAAAATATAATGAAGACAGACCATGAAACTATTTCTCAATAAAAGTTCCCAGAGCAAGCAGAAAAACTTTGCTAAACCCATCCTCATCCAATGGCCAATTGCCTCTTACTGAGTTTCAGCCCTTCAATAACTTTGAGTGGCATTAAGTAATTTTCAGTATTACCGAGTTTCAGTCCTTTGATAATGTTTAGTAACTTAATGTTTTAAAAACAGTGGCCTGAATAAGCAAATATTAATTTACATAGAATCATAGAACCAGAGAATGGTGAGGGTTGGAAGGGAGCTCTGGAGATCATCGAGTCCAACCCCCTGCCAGAGCAGGGGCACCCAGGGCAGTCCATACAAGGGGTTGGAAAGTCTCCAGAGCAGGAGACGCCACAGCCTCTCTGGGCAGCCTGGGCCAGGCTCTGCCACCCTCACAGGGAACAAGTTTCTCCTCTTGTTGAGCTGGAACCTTCTCTGCTCCAGTTTGTGCCCATTGCCCCTCATCCCATCCCAGGGCACCACTGCCCACAGCCTGGAACCTTCTCCTTGCCCCCCACCCTGCAGAGATCTGTACCCATCCATCAGCTCCCCTCTCAGGCTGCTCTGCTCCAGCTGGCTCTCAGCCTTTCCTCAGCACAGAGATGTTCCAGTCCCTTCATCATCCTCACAGCTCACTCCAGTATTTCCCTGTCCCTCTTGGAGATTCACAACACTCCAGCTGTGGTCTCACCAGGGCAGAGCAGAGGGGCAGGAGAACCTCCCTCTACCTGCTGCCCACACTCTGCTTTATGCCCCCCAGGATACCATTGGTCTTCCTGGCCACCAGGGCATATTGTTGTTCCAAAACTTTGATGAAATTCGAATGTCAATTTTAATTGGCATTGAGATTTAAAGTTTATAACATTTCCATTTAAAATTAACATTGAAATAAATAAATACCAAGTTAATAGTTTAGTAAACCAGCCCATACAAGATCAGATTTACTTCACAGCACGTCTGTGAATTATTTAGCATGTTGTGGAAGAAGCTGTTCATGATCATTTTGAGTGACTTTCTGACATCTGTACCTTCATCAACCTCAAAGAACTTGAAAATGACAATTGGATAATCCTCATCTTCAAATAGCTGGAAAACATTTAATTATCTGGTGGTGACATGCCTCGACATTTCCACGGACTCCTGACTGACAAAATAAAATATCACCTGTAATTTAAAACCTGTTTTGGCAGATGAGGATAAGTGTTTGAAAACTTTTATTACACAATCTTAAGGATCAAATGATGATTTAATACAGAAAAGTATGCTCCACACATCTCCTGTATGAGAGGACAGTTGGCTAGAAGCAATTATTAGTTCTCATTTTCTTTTAACTTGCAAATAGGTTGGTTTCTTTCACAAAGAACATGAACACTTACAGCTGCTACTTTTGATCTGTTTCTCACATATTCCTGCTCCTATTTTGTGGCTGCCTTGGAAATGGTGGGTCACACAATGGACTCTGTTCACCAAGGAGAGATAGTTTTCAGAATGATTAAATCATTTGGTATCACCACGATCCTAGAGAAACCGTGAAGAAAACCAGAGTTTTTAACAGTCTTTAATGGTCTTATGAGTGCAAGAGGAGAAAAAAAGTTCCTGTCCCAGTGAGATGGGTCATTTTTGTAACAGGTAAAATGCCACATTTAAATTGCAGGCACAAATGAAAAACTGCTGTGACTGATTCAGATTCACTATTATTGACCATATATTATATAGACTGATTCACTGACACCATTCTTAATGCCAGAAATGCCATTATCTTTTCCCTTTTTTTACTTTCTTCTAGTAAGAAAAGAATTTAAAATAATGCCAAGGGCTTTTTGATTTTTGAAATGCCAGATTTACTTTCAGTCTGCACCATTTCTTGTTTTATGCTGACACTTCTCTGGACACATCGTGGAAACTCCTCATAACCTACAATCCTTCTGTGACTGTTGCAGTCACTAGTGATGGCTATTGCTTTTCACTACTCCGTGCAAAATCCCTCTGCATTCCTTCTCCTCTTCTTTAAAAATCCATTTAAAAATGATTTTGGAGAGACATTTTGAGCCACTTGGTTGCATGGTGGCAGTTGGTGTCTTCAGCAGAAGTTTGCAAAGCAAACTTCTTGGTTTCCAAGGTGTGCCATAAAGGCATCCAGTTGCTGCTGGGGGTCAGGTGAGCAGTTATTCATCTCAAACAACTCAGTGACTGGGGGTAGAGAAATCTATAGCAAAGAGTGCTCAGATCCAGCCACTCTGAAAAATCCCTCTGGAGAAACGAGCATACTACAACCCTTCCACCCAGAAATCCTTTTATTTGCTTCATGTGGATTAGATTCTTTAACCTTCAAGCAGTGGTTTCACTGATGTCATGAGGACTGCAGGAATGGTACAGCACCGGAGTGGTGGCTCAGAGATGTGGAATTTCCATCACTGGAGATTTTGAGAACTCAGTTGGACAAAGCTCTGAGCAAATTTATCTGGCATTGGAGTCAGCCCTGCTTTGAGCAGGAGGTTGTACAAAAAGAATTTGACAAGTCCTTCCATCCTAAATCTTTCTAATATCCTTTAACCTTCTGGTCTGCTCTAGTTTGTTTGTTGGGTGTTTTTTGTTGGTTTGGTTTTCATTGTTATTTTTTTCCACAGAGAGATGTTTCTTCCGCTTGCTCTGAAAAATCTTTGACCTTGAGCATCCTTCCTTTGGCAGAATCACCACATGGCTAAACTCCTCCTATTATAGTTTTCCTTGTGGTCTTGAGCACACCACACCACAGAACCATGTCCTTCCATTGCAGCAAATGTCCTTCTGTATTTATAGGCTGTAAGAAACAATTCCAGAGAGCTCAGGGGAAGACTTAGAGATGTGTGAGGTTCTACCAGAGGGATCTGACTTACTTCAACATCTTGAAATTCAGCTTTGTGCTCCACATTTGCAACCAATCTGCCCAGCAAATGGCATTTAGATGTTCCCCCTCACACTGAGTGTTTAAGGTTCCATTTAGTCACCAGCAACACAGTCAATGGAGTCAGAAAGTGACTCATCCCTAAACCAGCCCCTGGAAGCCTGGGCTTTGGCTCCAGGCTCCACTGGCTGTGGTTGCAAGGCTTCCATTGACATAGTGGGAGGACAGATACTCAGAACACATGTAGAAACCTCTCTTTGGATCCTCTCAAATGGTGTTTGTTGGGTCTGGTGGCTGCTCATTTGTGCCACGTCCTGCTGGAAATCCAGTTGTTGCTCATTGTTACTTCACCAGGGCATAAGGACCACCCATTTTTTCCCTTTACTCATGTGATTTGAGAATCAGACAATCAAAAGGTGATCAGTCCCTTAGGAAAGGAGGAGAAGGGAGGCAGAATGAGCCATCTTAGACGTTCCCAACAAGAATCTGGCAATCGGGTGCCATAAGAGGAGGTGGGAGGGAGAAGAAGGAGATGATTTGGAAGCATGATCTTTATCTTCGGTTACTGCTGTCTGCAGTGGCCTGACCACAAGCAATGGTCTCTGATTTCAAGTGGGTTGAAATCTGTCCAGCAGTTACGTGGAGTGCCACAGAAGAAACCAAACCATCTCTGGTCAGAAATAGCCAATAGTGTGGTATTCCACAAAGTCGGATTTAGCTGGGTATGTGGAGCTGGTTGGTACTGCTGACTTCATCTGGTATGGGAATCATAGAATGATTTGGCTGGAAGAGACCTTCAAGATCATCAAGTGCAGCCATTAACCCTACACTACCAGTGTCCCTAAACCATGTCCCCCAGCACCACGTCTACATGATTCTTAAACACCTCCAGGGATGGGGACTCCACCACCTCCCTGGGCAGCCCCTTCCAATGCCTAACCACCCTCTCTGGAAAGAAATTCTTCCTGATATCTAACCTAAATTTCCCTTTCAGAAAGTGTTTCTGAAATGCTCTCCTCTCTTCTGGTGTTGGTATGTCAGACAGGATGGATATTGGGATTCTGGGAAGCATATGGAGATCAGTTGTGAAATTATTTTTCTAATTCAGAATCTCAAATGTGTCTTATTCTCTTTGAGCTCCTTCTTTTGGGCTAGCCACTGCTTGAAAATGTCTGAGCATCATGTTACTAGACATAATATGTATTGATTGTGTCCTACACCAGCTTTTCCAAAGCTTTTGATGGATTTGGTGACATTTTCTCATTATTCTTTCAGTAACCTGAGAGATTTATAGACCATCATCAGACTGAGAGCTTAGTTGCAAAATACTTGTCCCAGTGATACAGCAACTAAGATGGTCAGGTAGGAGGCAGTTTCTAGGTTGATCTCCTTGACTTCCTCCACATTTCCTTGACTCTCTCATCCAGATCTGTACTGTTGTCAGATCTTTCATCTAAAATTCCACAGAGCTCCTCTGAAGTCTGTATTGAAGTTGCTAATGCAGCTTCTTCATTCTGTTCCTGTTCAGTCCATTTTTCATTCTCACTGATAGCTAGCAGAAGAACTCTGTCCTGTTCTCTGGTCAGATTGGAAAACAGATTTATTTCCTTCTGATGTGGAAGGACATTTTGCTTCAATGTCATATTCATTTAGTTCAATGTGTTTTCTTCCATGGAATGTAGAAATGCTCTATTTTTCATTATTTTTTTTCTTCTTTGCCCAACCTTACCCATTCCCACACTCTGAGCTATTGTTAAATCAATCACTCACTTGTCTTTTCTTTGCACTACTTCCTAAATTGTGGAGTTCTTAAACAACTTCCCATTAATAGTTTCATTTTATGTAAATGAACGCTGGAGGAAATATTAAGAATTTCCCTTGGATTAAGTAGGAAAGGATGTAAGCAATCAAAACAAAATAAATTTGGGTTTAGGTGAGGTTTCAATCAGTGTTTTCTGGAACTTCTGTAGAGCTTATGAGTCATATCAACATACCCTTTCCTATCTTATCTTATGTCTTCAGACTGTATTTCTATTTGGACACTGTTCTTTCTTTCCTGGTCACACACCTCAGGGAAGATGTGTGTTGTAGTCAAGCTGGGAAGCCTGCCTTGGGAAGGTGAATAGCTTCAGAAAGCATCACCAGTGTCAGTGGGAGTAGATAATTTGCAGGGAAGTCAGAAAACTGTGCAGAAGAGTTACCCTTCTTGCCGAAGATGACCATCAACATCAAACATTTCCCACTCAAACTACTTGAGATATTTCCATATGCTGCTACTGTGCCAACACAGTCTCAATTAAATACATTTTAAAATAACAGGTCAGGTTGGATAGGGCTCTGAGTAACCTGCTTCAGTGGGAGGTGTCCTTGCCCATGGCAGTGGGGTTGGAATTGGATGATCTTTAAGGTGCCTTCCTAAACTATTCTGTGATTCTATTATTTTTAAAGGTTTTTTTTCATTCTTTACTAAATATTCCCTGATTTTAAGCCAAGACATTTCAGTGACTTCTCTCTTCACACCTGTAACTCTGTGGTGAGGATGAGGACAGAGTGAGTTTCATGGCTGTTGCTTTTTGCTGTTATTTTCCCAGCACTGGTTGGTGGTTGCCACCCATCCCTTAATTAATTAGTGGTCTTCTGTCTCTGTATGGAATCAGTCAGAGCCACCCAGTGAGGCTGGGGTGTTACTACACCACTTCCAACAGGATTTTGAGTTTCCCTGCTAGGAGTGGTGCTTGAGCAATGGAAGAGTTTCTTGTTGCATTTCTAAGCTCTGCACTTGCTTTTAGTTCACTGACACCCACCAGCGAGGTGGCTGAACACCTCATTTTGCCTTTCCTGCTCCTACCCTCTCCTAAT
This sequence comes from Ceyx melanurus, assembly GCA_024611195.1. Taxonomy (NCBI): domain Eukaryota; kingdom Metazoa; phylum Chordata; class Aves; order Coraciiformes; family Alcedinidae; genus Ceyx; species Ceyx melanurus. Next base: position 36,043 of record JANHGL010005006.1, on the reverse strand, counting down.
CCTTCTCCTGTGCAGGTTTTAAGGAAACTGCCTTCCTCTACGCAGTGTCCTCTGCAGCTCTCACCCACTCCTTGGCCAGAGCGTGCAGTGCTGGGCGCATGGAGCGCTGCACCTGCGACGACTCCCCAGACCTGGAGAACCGCAAAGCCTGGCAGTGGGGGGTCTGTGGAGACAACCTCAAATACAGCACCAAGTTCCTGAAAAAATTCCTGGGTCAGAAGAGAATCGGCAAAGACCTGAGGGCCAAGGTGGATATCCACAACACCAACGTTGGCATCAAGGTGAGGAGCCGCTCCAGCAGGTCTAGAGTGAAGTTAGGACTCAGTGCAAGTCTCCTAACTCATCCTCATCTGAGATTATTTGTGAGAAGGGTATTCACAAACCAGAGCAGTTTGTGTCACGGACCTTACAGGACTGAGAACTCCCTCCAAAGCCTTCTTAACTCTGGTGTGAGGAGTTGCTTGTTGAGTGGCTGAGTAGCATCCAGTGGTGTCAGGACTCAGTGACAGCAGTTTGCAGATGTAAAACTCAAAGGCTGGATTACTCTGTGGGTTATGCCAGTCTCGGGGTGACATGAGAACAGGTAGAGCTTCAGAGCTGGGATGATATTTTAAGCAGACTAAGGGTTGACACTCTTAAGAGCAGTTATGAGTCTGCTGGTGATTTACTATGGAATGAGTCCTGTCACAAGTTGGGATCAAGGAGACCATTAAATCAAATATTTTGGCCTGTATGTTACAGCTGACCAACTTATCCTTGTCCTCCATTTAGTGAGTCCTATGATTTGTTCATCTGAATATACCAAACAGAATCTACCATGCTGGAGATACTTGATTTTGTGGTTGACTCCTCCTGCTATTCCAAAGAGACTTAGTAGTAATTTGTACAGTACTCAGCCATTTGTCCTCATTCGGTCTTCCTACTATCTAGCTCACCAGTCAGCTCTGTAGCTGTCCCTCTCTTTTGTTTCCTAGTTTTTCCTCCATAAAATAGGAACAATGCCTGTAAAACTGAAGTCATTCCAATCTGTCTGCAATCTGAGGTGTTGCCTCTAGCCCACACTAGGTTGGTGATCCTGGCACATAATGACCACTGCTTCTCTTCCTCATCAGGCTGTGAAAAACGGTCTCAAAACCACGTGCAAGTGCCACGGTGTCTCTGGCTCCTGTGCTGTCAGGACATGCTGGAAGCAGCTTTCACCTTTCCACGAGATTGGACGGCTGCTGAAGCTGCGCTACGATGACGCCGTCAAGGTCTTCAGCACCACCAATGATGCTGTGGGACACTCAGAGCTGGCTGGCCCACAGAGACACAGCCATTCCCCCAAGCACCCCTCTTCACCCCGCTCTACTGATCTGGTCTACGTGGAAGACTCCCCCAGTTTCTGTCGTCCCAGCAAATACTCCCTGGGGACCGCTGGCAGGACCTGCTCTCGGGAAGGCAACTGTGACAGCATGTGCTGTGGACGAGGCTACAACACCCAGAGCCGGCTGGTGACCTTCTCTTGCCACTGTCAGGTGCAGTGGTGCTGCTATGTTGAGTGCCAGCAATGCATGCAGGAAGAGGTGGTCTACAGCTGCAAGCAGTAAAGACAGTGCAAGAGGATCGAGACAAGTCCTAGAGGACAAGGAAGTGGTAGGGAGAGAGAGACATGATTCCCTGCTGTGGGGTGAGGGCAAAAGCGAGCACCAAAAACCTCCAGAGCTCCTATTATCTCAGCGTGGAGATCCTCTGATGTGGGGAGAGGCCCTGTGTGAGGGGTGAACACCAGAGGTTTTGTCAGGTATCAGGTCAGGGAGGAGGGACAGAGACTGTGGGTAACAGGAACATCTCCCTCCTCCATCCATCAGCTGCACTTATGTAAATGTGCTGGGGTGGTGACACTGGAACACTGAGGTTTGCACCTTGGTTCCCAGAGAGGAGAGAATTGAGGGACTGGGGAGACAACTAAGCAGAGACTGGATCTTATGTCGCAGAGACAACTGTGCTCTGGCACCAGGGCAGAATGACTCTGGCAGTGTGGGGGGTTCCCATTCTGATCTCTGGGAGCTGCTGGAATCCTTTCTGCTCAAACTTGAAGACACACTGTTGAGTGGTCTCATCTTGATGCAAGATTTTTGCCTCAAAACCACCAGTTTACAAACAAATGGAGCTCACGTCCATCATCTCCCATGTCTGTAGTCTGGCCATTGGACTCCAGGTGCTTTGTTACCACATTCTAACCTTGCTGTAGGTGGAGGACCTGGAATTGCCTCCATTTCAGTGTATGTATCATAGGAACTCAGCTGAGGGCTCTGAAGTTACCCCTTTGCCTCATGCTGCCTTGCAGGGGGTTATTTTATGGTGGTGGATCCAGGGTGATGGTGCCAATTATGCATCTTTCTTCCCCCTCCTGCACCCAATCAAAGTATCAATCACCCTTCTGTCCTCTGTGTGCCACGCTTTGCCCTGGTGCCTGAGGTGCTTCACATCCCACAGTCCTGCCCTGTGCTCATCTTAGGGAACATTTCTGAAAGGGAATTAGGAACCACAGGAATTGGAATGTTTTAAACATTTGAAAGTTGTGAGAATCTCTGCACTGAGAAGTTAGATAAAACTAGGCAATGCAGGCATCTGGCACGAGGGGAAGAGCACAGTCCATTACAGTGGTGATCACTTGATTTTGAGTCACATTTCTCTGGTTGACTGGGTTGAGTACAACAGAAATGGCCTGTTCTGTTTCTTTGGCTGGGTTTTAGACAGGGTTCTGGGGATGGCAGTGTGCATCCCCTGACCTGGCCACCAGGTACACACAGATGTGTGTGGCACAACCTGTCTGGGTGTTGGGTTGTAGCTGAATATTTGCCTGCTCCAAGGTTTTTTCTGGATGGCCCTGCAGCAGCAGTGTGTGTTTATACTGTGAGCAGCTCCCTGGGACAGCAGAGGTGATGTATTGATGCAAGAGTGGCTATAAACCATCAAGCAGGCTGTGTGGAGGTGAGCTGTGATGAAACCAATACATAAATCCTTAAGCTCAGATCAAAATTCCATGGCAGTGTAACAGATGAAGATGCTGGTTTGTGTTGTCTGGATGGACCAAGCCATAGGCTGAACTTGACAAGCTGTCAGTGGGATCAAGATCTCCTAACAAGCAAGTGGTAGGACATAGCTTCGTGCTCCAGCTGCTGGGTGGGGACCTGCTGAAGTCAGGCAGCTCACCTGTTCACTTACAGGTGCTTTGTACCATTGCCTTGCAGTGATGAGTGTGCACTCATGCTCCTTTATCTTGATCTTGTTGTCCTATTGGGTTTTTTTACACCTATTTTTAATTTCTCCTTCTCAAAGGGAAAGGTCTCAGAGCAGATCTAGCCATTAACTGGCTCTTCAGAGGCCACTGAGACCTCCCATTTGGCTACAGGTCTTTTAATGGGCTTATTCCTTTTTATCCTTTTACTGGCTCAAGTTGACTTGAATTGAATTAAAGTGCTTATGACAGACATAATACTACAAATAGGGTTAATTGGCCATATTTCTTTTTTCTTTTTTTTAACCTCCTAAATACCCAAGAACTTAATATTGAGCAAACCATTTTTGCATGTTGCTTTTAATCTTTTTTGAGTTGAAATTTTCCCACGAGTCTCAGTGTTGAGCACTCAATGAAAAACCATCCCAGTAGGTTAAAACTGGCACCACAGGTGAAGTGATGAAAGAACTAGTGCTGCTCACCACTACTGATCCTGAGCCACCTGCCCTGCTGACCTCCTGGCTTGGCCAGCAATGGAGAGGAAGGGAATACCACCTCACAGGAGGGTTATCTGGGGATCCCATGGAGCATTCTCATTAAAACAATGACTGGGACACAGTGGAAGGAGGGAGAAGCACATCTGGATCCCATTCTTTGGGAGGCAAGTGGAGGAGACACTACACTGTCCTCTTGCTTTCATCAGAGCTGCTCTTCTCAGTTGTCCCCTGGCCAGGAATTTCTGGGCATGCACAGTCCATTCTCCAGGCATAAATGTCATCATTTGAGGGCAGTTAGGATGCTCCTAGGTGGTGGGAAGTGTTTGGGATGGTCTTGTTTCTTTTTTTCTCTTTGGGCTAATGCTGATGAAACGAACCAAGGGGGCTCCAGCAGACACATCACTGCAGGTTGGGATTCACACTTCATGCAAACCAGGAACTCTGACACCCTTTCAGGCAAAGATGTCACATTTCAAGCAAGGTTAGAAACTGTTTTGCAGCACCTGAAAAAGATTTAGCTTTGTGTGTAGCTCATGTCACCTGGATATTCACGCTTTTGAGATGGTCACCAGATCCTTTGCCACTGAAAATACCTGTCTGTGAAATATGTGAGGATTACCTCCAGCAAGGGAGATTTTCAGCAGTGATCTGTGTTTGTGCTTGAGCTGTGATCTGTTGAAAATGGCAGTTCTAAGCCATACCATGTTTTTGTCCAGTCTTGTTGCCAGCAGCTATGGGATGGAGCTGCTCTTTGTCATGAGTGTTAACACAATCCCATGGGGTTCTCACAAGAACTTTGTTGAAGTCCAAGAATAATGTAAACAAAGTAAATTGAAAGGTGAGGTTGTGCCTGGAAGTCCTGGCACCACACAGGAATTGTTGAATAAGAACTGGACAAAAAGATATTTCAGGGAAAATTCAGTACTGTTTTTTTTATGTATCAGAGACCTTTGCACTTGAAGGTCCTAGACCTGCATGGCTCAATGCTGCTTGAGAAATATGGAGAAGATCTGAGGAAGATGTGGTTCATTCTCTGGTATCCTAGGGATGAGTTTGGACTCAGTGGAATACAGAGGTTTGGCATTTGCCTGAAGTCAGTTTTGTTTGTTGGCTGTTAAGCCAAGTCTGGACAAGGAAGTCTGATGTCCTCTGTCTTTGCAGCATTAACTCCAAGCCTATTTCATCCCTTCCCTGTCAGCTGAAAAGCTTCTGTTTGACCCCCACCAGTCAGAGCAGCCGGCCTCTCTCAGCCTGGAAACCAAACAACGAAAATGATGGGAAATAAGTAATTTAAAATGCCTCATATGAGGTGTGGGGAAAAGTCTTGAGAGTATTTTGAGTTTGAGGTAATGTTGATATCACTCCTTTTGATGTCCTTCAATGCTAAGCCTAAGAAGTGATGCTATGGATAAGGGAGTGAAAAAGTTCACTTGAAGCACATAGCTTGTTTGTCCTATATATATATATATATATATAAAATATATATTAATATTTCTCCAGAGCTGTTTTATCCTGCAAATTTGTAGTAAATTGGGTTGATATTCAGAAACATTCTTTTCTTCAATGGGGGTCTTTTTTGTGATCAGGAAGCAAAGCTTGGCGCTGTTTGGCATTCAGAATCCTCAGGCTTGACTTGTATTTCCTTCAAGAATCAAGACCAAGCCTCATCTTGAGCAAAGCTCTTCTGCCACCTCCTGGAGATACAGGATGTGAAGACCTGGGACTCCATGGTCAGTGTGTGAGCTTTTTAATTACACTGCACAGCTTATGATTATCCAGTGGATGTGATGCCTCTGGTTATAGATTCAAATAAGTTACTGCAGCGACAAGCTGGGGAGAGAAAAGGATCCCAAATAAGTCTTTACATGAAAATCTTTTCAGCAGCAAAGTTGAAGGCGTATGACCTGGCTCTACAAAAATATATTCCCAAGTGCAGATGTACCTCAACATGCCTGCTGATGCTGTCAGCCTGAGCTGAACAAGCTTTCCTGTGTAGTGTTTTGATTCAGGATGGATCCTTTCCACTGTACCTTAGATCCAGGTAACCTCAGAACTCTGATAGCTCTAACACGAGATCCTCACTGCCCACACATGGGCTACTCTGCAGGCACAGGTTAGTCCCTGCCCCTGGGTGTCATTCCCAGTCCAGTTTTTATTGCCTTCCCTGGTCTGTTGTGGTGCTGGGCTTGGCAGTAGTGGATCCAGCATGATGATTGCAGGAGGGGATTAACAACCCATCAGAAAAGTTTCACTGAAACCTACAAAGTTATGGAGTGGATGGACTCCCCACCATGGCCAAGTGAAGACCCGAACCTACTTAGGAAGAAATCACCTTTCTGGAGGCTGCCCAATGATTAGACACCAGTAATTCCTTGAGGCTTACCCAGGGATCCCTGCAGCACAGGGCAGTGCAGTTTAGATCAACACGTAGGGCCACGTGAGCCAAGAAATGCTGATGAGCTGAGTAACAAACCCACTCATGCAATAGCTACTTCTCCACCCTCAGACACCTTGTGGAAGCCTGGGGGGGCCAATCTGTGACAATAGAATATGTCACTTGAGAAAAAAAAAAAATAAATAAAGCTGTGCTTTAAGGGAAACAAAACATTTGTCTACCTCAAGATGTACAAATTTGGTGACAAGAAGTATGGATGTTATTTATATTTCTTATATATTCTTTAGGAAGAAAATGGTGCTATGGGTTTGAAGTTGTGTTAGAGTCCTGCTTGTACCTTGTCCTAATGTTGATATAACCCTTTTGACTATGAGCTGTTTATTTGTGTAGCTGGCTGTGCTGTCCAGTACTGCACTAGTGTCTGCGCTGCTGGTGTTCTTGTCAGTCAATAAATACAAGTTGTTTTCTAAGAATGTTCATTTCTGCCCTTCAAGGGACATCCCTGGGGAATACCTTTGAATAACTTCACAGAATCCCAGAGTGTCAGGGGTTGGAAGGGACCTAGAAGATCATCTAGTCCAACCCCCCTGACACAGCAGGGGCACCTAGACCAAGTCACCC
>JANHGL010005006.1:5432-29101 GCA_024611195.1 Ceyx melanurus | reverse complement strand
GAGCAGGATCACCTAGACCAAGTCACCCAGGAACAGATCCAGGCGGGTCTTAAGTGTCTCCAGAGATGGAGACTCCTGAGTGTCCAGAGATGGAGACTGTATGTGTATGCCAATCATTTTTGCAGGAAGGGATGATGGAGCTGGCCTTGTGCTGCAGTGATGACACCAGACTAGTGGATCTTCTTGCCCTTCATCTTGGGCACATGGGAGCTGCTGGTTCCTGCAGCCCTGAGCAACAGCGGAGGGTGGGTTTACCAGGTGATGCCAAATAGCTCTCCAGGCCTTGCTCTGGCACCAGGCCACCACAGCATGGTGACACCTCATCACATTGTGGTGCTCAGCAGTGACCACACAAGGCTGGAGGAAGGGCCATGGCCACAGGCTGTGTCTGATGCACACGCCAAGCTAAGCCCTCCAAGCAGTGTGGTTTACTGCTGTGTCCAAAGCTCAGCACAGTCCACAGTCAATGTGTGCAACTGCCCAGGCCCAGCATGGCCCAGAGCAGCCAGCTGTGAGCCACAACACAGACACTTCCCACTGTGGCTTGCTTTCTGGTTGGGATCTTCTTGCTCCATCCCTCTTTCTCCCCCACCAGCTCTTGCACATAGCTTCTGAATTTCAGTTCTGGCCTGTTAGATGGGATCATGGTGTTGTCCTAAAGGTCTATACAGAATCCAGCTCCTTGGCATCCAGCTGACAACCCCATTAACTGGAGAGCTGCAACCCCATGCTCCTCTGGATGCTCAGCTGCACAGCAAAGAGACAACATGAAATCAGCCCTTGGACAGATCAGGAAGAGATGCTGAGGGGAGGCAAGAATTGTTTGTGTGCTGTTTTGGGTCATTTGCAGGGAATCTGTCCCTGTTTGTCCCCTTAAGCATACCCTTACAGGCTACTTTTGCCTGCCAGCTGTTTCATGGCACCAAAAGGCATTAGGGCTGTTAAGTCCAGGGAATAAATGGAAACCTCAAATCTTGCTGTGAAATGGTCCCAGCAGAAAAGGAGCACTGGTGGAGAAGTGGGTGGCAGAAGATGGTGCCATCAATCACCCTTCCTTGGCAGTATCAGGCAGCACAGAGCCTGGGCATGCAAGGGACCAGCCAAGCCCTTGGCAGAGAGGCAGTTTTCATCAGTTCCTGGGCTAACTGTGATGTGAGTGACTTGTTTTCCCAGTCCCATTGAGCCTAAGCAGAGTGGAGGGGTTGTGCTTATGCTGGGTGAGTGCAACGAAACCTCCTCGTGCTGCTGGTTACTGTTGCAGTGGGATTAAAGTGTCATGGGAAAGAGCTTCTGGCAAATGAGGCAAGACTGTGGCCTGCTCATTTGTGCGGCCATGCTGAAAATCCCCTGCCCTGCTGGATGGAGGAAAGCTGGACCATCGGGGCTGGGCAGGTCTCTTGGGTCTTGGGACATGTGCTGGGTTTGGGGCAGATGCACTGTGCCAGCTCCCAGCCAGCCCTGCTCCAGGCACTGAAGACCTCCAGAAGGCTCTTTGAACTCACAGCTCTCACTGGGCAAGAGAGCAGCAGGAACCCCAGACACCAAAAGCATGGGGTAGTTTGCAGCTCACATCTTAGGCAATGCTGGGAAATGCTCCCTCTTGGACAACAGGGACTTCAAGGCCAGATTGATTCTTTAAGTAGCATCATGGCTGGCCAATGTCAGCTCTGGGGGAGCAAGCAGCTCAGTGGAACCAGTTAATAAACAGCACAAATCATATTCCTGTTTCATGTCCAGGGTGTTGCCACCACTGGGTAGCTCTGGCAAATCCCAACCAACAGATTTTTCCCTCTTATCCATAACTGCACCACAGCCATTGTGCAACTCAAATATGTCCTATGGTGACAGCTGCTGAGTGTGAGCCACGTGTTCTTAGCATCACAACACAGTCACAACACAAGAAAGAACTTTTTCTCAGAGGTGATCCTGCTCAGGCAGGGGGGTTGGACTAGATGATCTTCTAGGTCCCTTCCAACCCCTAATATCTATGATGATTCTATGATGACCACTGTTCACATTGTCAACCTGGATGCTGAAATACCAGGTGATGCTCCAGCCACTGCAGTGCCAGTGCTTGCTCTGACACGTAGGGGTGGCAGAAGCCCCCCGTGGCTGGTTATCAGCCTGTCTACACCCACCTAGGGTGCTGGCCTTCTGCAAAACCTCTGCCTGTGCTCTGGGCTCTGTAATTGGCAGAGACAATACAAGAGGTGTTCTTGGGCCTATGTTTGTAGGTGCTTCAGATTCTCATTTTCTAAACCAGAACATTTTAGGGATTTTTAACCTGCCCTTAAATATCTGAAAGCTTAAGCTGCAAATATGAGTCAGTCAAGGGACAGAATGAGGCACCTCCCAGAGAGGGTCGTCTAGAATGAAAAATTAGGGCACATGAACTCCCCTGGATTTTTTCTAGCTTATGTTAATTTTAAATCCAGTAACTGTGCCAGGGACAACAGGGTCTCCAACCTGTGCCTTGATTGCTGATCCCTTTCTTCTGCAATGGTCTGAAAGGCTTTGTGGAAAGTTCCTGCCAGGGTTCATGTTTGAAATGCAAAAGGCATGGTACCTTCTGTGGGCCTTTCTAGACCTCACCTGGTTTTTATACTTCCAGCACTCACCTTTTCCCAGGGCTTTGATTGGAAACTGGAGTTGACAGTGTTGGGTGGTGTCATCTCTGTCATCTCCCAGCCACACTACCCGTTCATATTAGCATCCCACCTTAGGTAGAACTTTTTAAACATGAATGTCTATAGATAAGACATTTTGGCAGCTGTACCAGATAGAAAATACCCATCAAAATACATATTTCTGAAACCTTTGTATCCCTTTTGTCTGTGGATAGAGGCATGTCACCAGTTTTCTGTACATACTGATATGCCTCCTTTACTATCAAGGTGAGTGTTTCTTTCCCCCAAACATATTTCTCTGCTGTATCTTAACCCAGTGTCACAAATGTTGTTAGAGCATTTTAGAGCTTCTTCTCTTTTTTGTTTCAGTTATAGAATATCAGGTCTGCAAATGTTGATGGTATTGTCAGTATCTGGTGGTAAAGAATTTTGGATTGCAGAAATGAGCCTGAAGACCCTGAGGGAAAGGTCCCTTCCCAATGGTATCTCCAAATGGCTCAGCTGCTAGCCCTGTTTTGGAGACCTTGCAGAACCAAGACACACAACCTACAGGGCTGCTTGTACCCACATGTACAACAGGGAGCTTACATTTTGTCACCTTTGCTCTGGCTGCTGCCAACTGCTTTCCTACGTCTCTACAGGCAGCTGGGAGTTGATATCAGATGTTAGACCCCAGGCCCAGCATGTGTTGAGCTCTGAGACATTTGCTGCAGAGCCAGGTGCAGTGTCATCTGCAGAGACTTGTGTCTTCTCACATTTCAGCTGCTTTGCACCTCGACAGACCCCTGCTTATGGAGAGAAATTTTAGATGTCTGTGCAAAACTCTTGCTTAACAGCTTTGCTGCCTTTCCACCCCCCCCCCCCCCAGCACAAATCACAGGTCCCCTGCTACACACACTTCTCCAGGTGTTTGATCCTGGGAGTTTTGCAGGTCTCCTTGTCTGACCCTGATAGGTCTGGTGATGTGACTCTGGGTATGGACAGGACAAAGAAGAGATGTCCAAGGCAACACTGTGCTGCTGAAACGTCCCCAGAAGGAGGTCTTCTTGGATTCAACCCTTACCTATTAAATCAGTTAATCTTCTGAGTCATCTGGTGGCCTTTGGAAGGGCTCTGTGCGACTCTAAGCTTGCCTGATCCTGTTGCAGAGATACAAATCCATGCCCTGTAGTTGCCTTGATACCACCTTCTTCTTGACTGCTGCCTGACCCGATTTGCTGGCTTTCCTCCAATGTCCCTTACCACACTTGGCTTTTTATTCAGTTTCTCTTCCCTCCCCCCATCCCTGATTCAACCCAGATTCTTTACCCTTCCCTCTGTGCTGCTCTTGCCAAAACCCACCCGCCTCTTCCATTTCTCCATCCCCTCTTGTATTGAGTAGGAAAGTTATTCATGGCATTGCACTGCCCCAGGCAAGCTCCAGTGCAAAAATACCTTGGGAGCATGGGGGCATGGCTGGGGTGAGCAGGGTAAGCAGGGCCAAATCCATCCACCCCTGGTAAACAGGCTGCTCAAGCATGCTGCTAAAAGACATTATATGTGGAAAGGGAGAAATGTTGTGGGTCTCCCAGCTCCCCGTGTGGTAAGATCTGTGGTTTATACTCATCTGCAGAGCACTTTTCTCCAGCCTTTGGGACTTGCCCTTGTCCCCAGAAGAGCTGTTAACAGGGTGTGAGTTGGAGGATTGACATAGGCACACCAATTTCCATCAGAGAGTTACCTGGTCTTTAATGGTTGGGAGATGTAAATAGATACTTGTATAATCTCAGTTAGTCCCAAAACAGGGCTTGTTTTGATTTTTTTCTCTCCGTTTTGGGGCAAGTTCTCCCTATGTTTAATACTTTCACCCCTCATTGAATTCAGCAGGTCTAGCAATGGAGAGAAGGAAAAGGCGGAAAGGAAAAAGAGCAGCAAGAACATGACTAAGAAACTGTAGCATCACACAGCTAAGGGCACAAATGACCCACAGGGAGAGAAGAAGCCAGGAGATGAGGTGGGAAACCCTTTCCCAACAGCCAGCAGCTGCTTGTCTGTTTGCCTGGACAAGCCCAGCATCATGGAAGACAGAGAAACAAAGATCAGCAGCTTGCCCTGATCCAGGTTGTGACTGTTGTGTCAGTGACTTGGGAGAGGGGGTGAGTAATCCCCTCCCTGCTATCCAAAAACACCCTGAGGTCACCTGAAACCAGCACACTTTTATTAAAATAAAAAAAAACCCAACAAAACTCAAAACTCAACAACCGATGTGTTTTCCCCTCCTCTGTGCTGAGCTGCTCTGTGGCTCACCCTGCGTGCCCAGAGGCTCTGAGAGCCACAGCCCGTGCAGGTGTGGTGGAGGATGGAGGGCTCTTCTCCCACCCTGGCTCCGGAAAGGATGGGGAATTGCTGAAGGGGGAGGGTGACACACATCAGGAACCAGAGCTGCCAGCCTCACGGCTCACGTTTCCTCCCGCTCGGGCTGTGGAAGGAGCTGGGTCAGGTTTGAACAGGAGGTTTAGTCTGTGGCTCGTAGCCCAAGGTCAAAAGAGATTTCTGCAAGACAGACAGTGGCATGTCCTATTAGGTTGTTTTTACAGCAATAACCCAACACCCTCCCCAACCCTCAGCCCCCGGCATCTAAGGAAAGCTTTTCTGAGGGACAGAGCAGCATGGCCATCCTCTCCTCCAGTGCATACCTCCAGCTCCATCATAGCTCTGTTTGTGATGGGGGGCAGGCCCCCCATGCCCTAAACTGGGCATGATGTTTTGGGCATCAAAGATTCCCAGGTTGATTCTAGATGTTAATGTAACACAAATATTAATTGACATTAACATGGGAAAATAATGACATACTCTCCTAGGGAATTTTGGAGTATGAGTCTGAATTCCAGACCAAGGATGTTGTCCCAGTCTATTTCTGTGTGGAGGTAGAATTCAGTTTGACCTTAGAGCATCTTGAGGCTTGGGAAGAAGAAGTCATGATATAGAAGCATTAGATCCTGGGCTGTTTTCCATTGCCATTGAGGTTTTTTCCATAATTTCAGAAATATTTCATGTAAAACCTCAAAAAGCTCAGCTCACAGAATAACTGGGAGAGAAGACACCTTCAGAGCATCATCCATCACCCATCACTATGCTGTGAGCCAACTCCCCAGCCTGCGAATAAGCCATAATTTTTCAACCTTGTCTCTCTTAAATGTTTAATTCTGGCTGGTCTGCCTTGGCTGCAGGATTCATCGTGTCACCTGTTTATGATCCTGCAAAGCAGTCTCTTCAGAGGGGACATAACATCACCTACAAACATGTGGCTGGTCAGGTTACTACTCTGGCTGCATTGCTAATCCAAAGGGATGAATATGGTTGTTTAAAAAGCAAAGAAATGTAAGAAAAAAAAAAATAAATTACTCTAAATCATGAGACCAATATGGTTTGTAGTGACTGGAGGTTTTTTCTTAATTCTCCTGTATGTCAATTTCTGCTTCTTGGGTATGAAGAGAAGTAAATGAATAATCACTGCTCCTGGAAGTGGAAATCATTGTCTACTATTCAATGGAAATACAGCAGTTCTACAGCCCTCTTGGAGAGCAGTGTTGCAGACCAGGAAAAAAATAACAAACTGGGTTACTGGAGAAGTTATGGGAAGGATCCTATGGAATTGTGGACTGGTTTCACTGGTGCCCATAAAATGATGGAAAAGCTGACATGAGATGCAATATAAATCTGTCTAACTTCAGCTGCAAACTGCCGACTCACATTGTCCATTGCCTATTTAGAGTAAACACAAATCTGTTCTTGGAGGTCTCTTCCTTCCATGTCTGTTGTTTATCTCCCTCTTTGATCAATTAAGCAGGATATACTTCTCTTTTCTGGTATGAAGGGTACTTTCTGTATCCAGAGTCATTCATTTGACATAGTCACAGAATAAGTTCTGTTTTAAAAATTCAAAATATTTTCTGCAGATAAAAAGACTTATAAAGCAACTGCAAGGGAATTATTCTTTAATAGGGGTATTCATAGAGGGGTTTCTTCCTGGCATAGCTACATTCAAAACATGCTAGTGATTGGAATAGTGTAAATTATTACCAGTAAAAGTTGCAGAAGATCTAAACTTGTTGTAATTAAAACCAGAAACCAGGTTTAAAGAATACCCTGGAAGACACTTAACTACACTTATTTAAATAGCATGGCTGAGACTCATCCACTTCATGCAAACACTCTGCAGACCCTTGGATATGAGCTTCTGGAGTAGGTCCTCAGCAGAGAGGTGGCTGCTTCTCGACCTCAACTCCCTTATTTCTCCACCAACTTTAAGAAGTATTTGAGAGTGGGTTTTATCAAAGCACAGGGGTATGTAGAGGGCAGAGGGGGAGCCCATCTCCAGCTGCTGTGTTGCAGTGGTTATCCCCTTGCTAACTGCCAAGTGCCCCATACAGGTTGGTGCATCTCAGCTCCCCTTCTAGCTGCATCAGGACCTAGTCCACGCAGCGATGGCACAACCTGCTACTGAAACCAGCAGGACACACAGACCCTAAACCTACAGCCTGTTAGAAACAGGGCCCTGGATTGGTAAAAATCTTACTAAAACACTCTGAAAAAAAGTGCCTGCTCCACTTTTTCCCCCTGCACCAGTGACCTGATCAAAGCTGTGGCATTCAGACCAGGCGCTGAAGAAAAGCAGATGCTGGGGCTGGGTGTGCTTCAGCACCGGGTGGTCTTATATCTCTGTTCCTACTACTGCTTTTGGGGACTGATGAGGTGTCCTCTGGGCAAGAGGCTCTGCAGCCCATCCCCAGTTCCCTGAACTATCTGGGAGCCCCCTCCCAACATGATGCCATTTCTTAGATCTCTGAGCAATCTGCTCTGCTCAGCCTCTCCTTCCCCAATTAATAATGTTGCTGTCAGTTTGGATTACAGGCCTCTACTGTCTTTGTCTCAGCTTAAAATACTTGTGGTTTCATATTCTCTCAGAAGAGATATAGAAGAGAAGAGCTTTGCTCAAAGTGCAGATGATGATGGAAAAGGAATGTGTTGCCACAAATTCCTGCAAGGAGTCTTTATTGGATTCCTCAGGACTTCTTGAAAGGCAAAAATACAGGGAGGGAGTGAGCAGCACGGGGGGAACAGAGACCTCATAGGAGATGCTTATTGTGGCATTGTGGGAAGATAAGACAAGCCTCTGGCTCGAACAGAGATAACAGTGAAAGAGTTTCTACAGTTATCTTGGCAATTTATTTCATTGCTTCACCATTTGTCCTGTTAGGAAAAAAAAAAACCCAAACCACCAAATACCCAAATCAAACCTGGATGCTCAACTGAAGGTGCTTTTATAGAAATTGAAATCCCTGGCCTCTTACTGTGACAGGAAGAAATATCCTGAGGCTGGTTGACTGGACATGGTCCTTCCCATGTCACAGAGAACCTGATTAACTTCTGCTGGAGGAATGCCTTTTCTTCAGCCCTGACTTCACAGCATCAGCTGCCACTGCAACTCCTGCAGCTCAGCAAACTCATTTCTTAAAAAACAAGACCCAAAACTTGTCTCGACTTGGAGGCAGAACAAGTCCTTTATAAACTATACATCTTAAGAAACCCCCATGCCACATGTATCTGACAGGATTTATAACTCCTGGCTTTCTTGAAGGAGACAACATGGAGGTGGCATTTACTTTTTCAAAGCATCATTTCCCCTTCCCATACTTTTTTTACATTATTTCTCAGTCTCAGATATGTTTCCACATGAAGCACCATCTTTCACTATATCTGCTGTTGCCATGAGAGGATTATAACCCTGAAAGAAGTTTCATGTTGATGCTTCCTCGACATAAACAACAGAGAACAGACATCAATATTTTTATTCCAGTATGGTTGACCCTCTGGGCTGGACTAGGCACTTGTAGTACGTGTCTTCTCTTGGGTCTGACACATATTGACAATGTCTACCTCCCCATCCCAAACCTGTCTGTCCAAGGCAGCTTTGAGCATGATGATTTCCAGGTATTAATTTCTTTTTTAAGCAGCCAATTAATTGATTCAAGTGTGACTGATCTTGGTACTACCACTCACGGCTTCAGCAACTCTGTCAACAAAGTTCTTGTTACTCCAGACTCTTGCACTGGTGTATTGAATGGTATTTACAACTGTGTCGTTTCTTCCTCCTGTGTAAATCTATTTTCATCTCACCACTGAGGCTTCAGTTACACACAGAGCAGTGCTCACCAGATGGGCCTGGGACAGAACCTGGACAAAACATAGTTTTTAATATTACTTAATCAGTTACTTTCTCATATAGAAATTATTTCCCTTGGCAAATAATTATCTTTATTCTAGTCTCTAGGAAGCTTTTGCACTGTTGCTGTTTAGCCCATGGGATATGATAGCAACAGAGCTATCCAGATATTTTCTCTGCTTCCTTATCTCTTTCTTCATCCACAGTTAATTTTTCAAGCCCTTCTCATGTTGTCCCCAAATGCTCCTTTTATTAATTGGTCAGAAACAAGCTGTCTTATTTCATATGTTGGTCATATAATCAATTTATTTTGTTAATTTCTGTTGTCTTTTCTGGTCTGAGTTCCCTCACTGTTGCAGGCAACCCCACCTATTGTCACATATGATGATGCTTGACCTTAGATCGCTCCAGCTTTGGAAAGACCCTCTTTGGTGGGACCCAGTAACTCTCTGGATTCTTTTCCCTCTCTGTGTGCATTTCCATTCTTTCACTGTCCTTCATCAAAACTGAGCATTGGGTAAGCAGTGAAATGTGGTTGTCTTTAGATTTGCACCTGGAATTTCTGGGGTTTTGTGTGGGGCTGCAGACAGGCTGTAGACAGGACTGTTGTCCTAGAACAAGAACTGGTGTCCACTGACACAGCACGGGTATCACAGGAAGCAAAGGACCCAGGCGAGCCCCAGAGGGGTGATGTGCAGGGCAACTTGCTCATCCCTCCCCTGTTCCTTCTTGCATTAGATACCCCGGAATGGCCAAACTGAGAGGCAGGGCAGCAAGAACAGGTAGGACGGGTCTGCTGTGCCTGTGGCTTATTCATGTGCCTCCAGCCAGCAAAACGAGGCATTGCACGTCCCTCCAACGAAAGCTGCTGCTAATGATTCCTCCTGCCCGGAGGACACAGTTGGGATCGATGGAGGGTCAGCAGTTAGACATACATTTCCCAGTGCCCAGCATAGCACGCGGGGTCAGGGAGCTAATCATCACTCCTATCTTGCCTGCCCTGCTGCGGTGTCCAGCCTAGGGCGACTGGAGGTGCATTAAAGATTAAACAAGAGCTGGGGGGTCTAGTGAGTGCGTTGGAGTCATTCCAGGGTGGGTGGGCAGTGGTTGGCCCAAGAGAGTGGATTTCTGCTGCAGCGGCCCCTACTTTAGATCTTTCAGCCGAACAAACTGGCGGCATCTCTGTTGAGACAAAAAATGCCTCTAGCTAAAATTCCACTATCCGACCTCAGAAGGGCTCCAGCTGTTTCTGCCACCAACAGAGCAGCTAGAAGAAGAGTTTTAAAGAGTTTGGCCATGCTGAAAGAGAAACCCACATCACCAGCGGGCCTGGCAGGACAGAGCCTTCCTCTTCCTCGCTCATCTCTTTCAGCATAAGAGTGAACACAGAGTGTCCTGGGCATTGGCTGTTCTCACATGAGTGACTGTCTCTTGCCAGCACCATGACAGGTAGATTTACTGCAGGACCTTGACACCTCTTCTAAGGTGGGAGGACTAAACAATCACCTTCTTGACATACTCATTCCTGATACATCCAACCTCTAAAATCAGTACATTGCAACTCCCAGCCCTACTGAAATAAAAACATTAGAAAATACCCTCCCTATGAGGTGTGCCTCGTGGCACAGGGGCTCCTCCCATGGCTCTGAACACATTGGTATCTGTCTTGGAGAAGATTTAGGCAGGTCACACACCTTCCACCTTTGAGGCGTGTTGACTGTTAGTGTCCAGAGAAAACATATCCATTTTGACTCCAGTGGTCATGGGAGTGAATGAATATCTGGGTTGGATATATCCATAGCCATATTCCTTAAACAGCCATATAGATGTGCTGCTTGGGTATAGGGCTTAGTGGTGGACGTGGTAGAGTAGGGTTGATGGTTGGACTCGATGATCTTAAAGGTCTTTTCCACTCTAAAGGTTTCTGTGATTCTATGACACATATGGGTCACCAGTAGCTGTGCCTTTAGAGGATGACTGCGATGCGTGGCACTTGAAGGAGGTGGGAAAATGGTATATCTGGTGCTTGGTGATGCTATGAGGAGCTGTGCTGGCTGACTGCCATCCTGCAGACCCTGCCCTGCTCTTCCCCACATCCACAGCTTTTCTTTGAGCCTCAAATTCCCACCCATCATCATGCAATCTTCAGGGGAAGAGCAGAGGAAGGTATTAATCCAGTGTAATGTGCTGTCAGAATTGAGGTAAAGGTGGGACTCCCCAGTCCTCTGGCAAGCAAGAAACAGTTCACAAATCAGTTTCATGTCTTGCCATTTAGTCAACAATCCTTCCTAAGGAGTCCTGACGTGGTGAGGGCTCTTCAACTAATTATTCAATGTCCCCTCCTGAGCTAGTTACTCTGTGCTCCCTTTATAGACAGTGGAAGAATCAGGCCTTCAAAGGATTCATGCTCTCTAAGAAGGGCCAGATGATTTGCCCTGAGCCTTTTTTCTTCACTGACTATGAGCAGAGCCCAAGGTAACTGGCTTACACTTGACTTCTCATTTTCCATCTCCAGTAAGGGAGGTGAAACCCATCCATGTGGCCTCAGGCCCTGCACGCTCCTCTTGCCAACTGGAGGGGGAACGTTTTCAACAGCATTAATAACATTACTTGAAACAATTCTTATCTGTGCTGATCACCTAAGATTGCTTTTGTTCACGGGGCTTTGTGCTCTTCAGCTAGGCTGATTGTGAAGCTTCCTCTCAAAAGCTCCCATCCAGGTTGGCCAGAGGAGCAATTCAGAACACGGGCTGCAGTTGCTGTTCTTATAAACTGAGCATTATGTTTTTGGTGTGATACAAGGGAAGTGTTATTCATTTACTGGAATTATCCTTTTATCAAGTCAGTTTCCTCTTGCATTTCACCCTTCACTGCACCAGCAGTTCATGCTTTTAACAAGGCTGTTTCTATTCTTTATTTAAGAGGTTTTGTAATTTCACCGTGGAGCAGTGAACGTTTCCTTTTCTTCCTAGAAATGTGTTTCAAGCATCCTTAAATTCTGCAGAGCTTGGAGCACACAGTGACCAAACCTATCATGAAATTAAAAGATGACAAACGGGGCCTTCATGAGAACTTTCCCTGAATTGTCTCGGAAAAGGATCTGTTGTTGGATTGAAATCTTAAGCACTTTTTACTCATCAGATTTTGTTTTCTGTTTCCTGTTGTAGCCTTTGTTTCCCCAGTCCTGACTTGTGCTGGAAACGTCCTCCTGGGCCCTTTGGTAAACTTTGTGAGGAGTGGAATCCTGACAAAGCAGGATGGTGCGGGGTAAAGTGCCAGAGCAAAGCAGGGAGACTTCATCCTGCTGTTCTGGGGGTCATGGGCAGACCATGGGGCAGCACTGAAGCTGTGAGCCAAGTCAGGACAGGTATTGGGATGGGGGGTTGAAAGCCAAGAGTGAAACCACAAATTATCTTGGCACTTTCCAGTAGCTCATTAATGATCAGCAGCAGAAATGCCCCTTCTGTGGGTTGTTTGCTAATCCAGTATGGAGATAAAGTTGCAGGAAGGGGAAATTTGCCCCCAGGATGAGTAATTTACCCCCTTAGTAGCTCAGCTGGCTCCTCTCTGAGTTGGTTCAGAGTGAAGAACATCACTGGGGTAGTGGTTTTAAATTAGAGCAGGGTTGATTTGGATTGGACATTGGAAGATGTTCCTTACCAGAGGGGTGGTGAGACATTGGAACAGAAGCTGTGGATGCTTCATCTCTGGAAGTTTAAGGCCAGGTGGGACAAGGCCTTGAGCAACAAAATGTGTGGGAAAAAGGTTTTGAGAAGGCAGAGGAAGTGATGTGCATCTTAATGGTGGAAGACAAAGGGGAGAGGGTTGTTTTTAAACTAAGGTTTTAAGATGCTGGAGAAACACAGTGGAGAACAGCATATTTGAAATTTTGTGAGTGAATTTCAGTTCTTGAAGCATAACCATACTAGTAAATAAAATATAATATGGTAAATAAACCATACATTCTGTGGATCATTATATATTTTTTTGCAGTTCTTGGCCCATGTCTTGAGTTTATCCCCCACAGACTCTTCAAATGTACTACATAAGCAGAAGGAAAAAGAACCAACCCTTTAGAAAAAAAAAAAGACTTTAGAACGTTTGAATCCACAGGTGAAAATTACACTTGAAATAAAAACCTGGTTTGCTGCACAGAGCTGTAAGTTTATAAGAAAATTCATCTAGAAGAACTCAGCTGGGAATTCAATCTGTGACATTCTTCTGAACCCAATTAACCAAATCAATAATTCTTTCTGAACGGGATGATGAGATGTAGTCAAATTTTCTTCCACAGACTGGAAATAACCTACTTGTCTGCTTGTCAGAAAAAGTTTCCTGTGTAAACAGAGCAGACTGAAGAATCTAACAGTCATCCTGGATTAAAGTTGACCTAAAGATACTCATGGATGAACATATGAGTGGGGCAAGAAGTTTAATGGAGATCCCAGATGCCCAGGTACCTTCTGCTATGTGTGTCCTGGTTTTTCATTGACTGTGCTTCATTTTCTACTCATCTTGTTCCCATCCACCTTCCATAGAGATCTGATAGATGGGTGCATTAAGAAGTAGGTCAGTAGTTGTCATGCTCCTGCTCTATTCTGCCCTGATCTGGAATACTGTGTCCAATTCTAGGCTCCCCAGTTCAGAAGAGGCAGGGAACTACTGAAGAGAATCCAGTGGAGACTAAAAAGATGACTAGGGACTGGAATATCTCTGTGCCAAAGAAAGGTTGAGACATCTGGGACTATTTAGCCTGGAGAAGACTGAGAGAAGACCTTATCCATGTCTAGAAATATCTAAAGGGTGGGTGCAAGGAGGATGGAGCTGGACTCTGCTCAGTGGTGCCCAGTGACAGGATGAAGGACACTGGGCATAAACTGGAATCCAAGGGGTTCTATCTAAATATGAAGAAAAACTTCTTCATTGTGAAGGTGATGAAGTCTGGAACAGGCTGCCCAGAGAGGTTATGGAGTCTCCTTCTCTGGAGAGATTCCAAACCTGCCTGGGTGCCATCCTGTGTCACGTGGTCCAGGCATAACTGAATAGTGGAAGAAGGGATGTGGGTCTCTATGATTTGTAGAGGTCCTTTCCAACTCCAAAGATTCTGTGACTTCTCCTGGCCACAGCCAGGGACACAACTGAGCAAAAAGGATCCTGGGCTAGACTCAGATTTGACAATCCCATGTTCTCATATCTAAACCAGGAGGGCTCTGTCCAGTCTGTTCATCTCTCATCTATGCTGAGGTATAAATGTTCACACCCCACATCATTCTGGGAAGAAGCAGGCTCCCCCTCTTGCTGCTAAGGCATTGAATGAGAAAGTGTTTTAAAAATACAGAAGTTGTGCTGTAGTTTTGCTCAGCAAACAAAACCAGCGACCAGATGAAATACACTGCACTTGGAGTGCACAGCTGGCTGGCAATGAACATGGGAGGCAAGAGTCCTCCCACTGAGTTGTATCAGAAACAAAGAGTTAAAGAGAAAGTAGGTTCTTAGACAGCAAGACAAATTGAAGATCCCACATCTACATTTCAAAGACTTCATTGTCCCAAGGCAAGACAAACAAAATGGCATTTGCATATTCACTGACACTGGAACAGTATCCAAAGGCATCATCCAAATGGAAAAAAAATAAAATAAAATAAATGAGAGAAGGAGGTGAAATTAGCATACAATATACTGCCTCAAATTGAAAAATGAGATGGGAGGATTGGGAGGGGCAGCTCCTACCAGAGTCCTTTGATGCCTGTTCTCCCCCCGAAAGGAAAGCTCACATGGGGACGCAGTGATTTAGAGCTGCAGTTCAGTGATACAGTAAATGTAACTGGAGGGCTTTTAGTGCTCCAGCAGAACCACCACAGCCTCACCACTCTACGTGCTGATCTGGAAGAAACTTACTGTGACAGTTCAGATTTGTTCCAATCGTGCTGATGGGTTAACTCTGTGTCAGTGGATTTCATGTCACGTTTGCCACCGGCAGGCAAACGGGAGTAGGGGTTTTGTTGGCCCTGCCCAGGCTCATCTGGAGGCTTTTTCATCAGCCCCTTCTTGCTCTCTTCCCACCCATGTAAGCTCCAAGTCACTGCCTCCGTGATCACCACACCCTCAGATCCAGTTTGGGGCCTTTTGTGTCTCATTCCACTCGGGCCATTCGGCTTGGCTGGTCCTGTCCTTGTCATGGGTCTTGTCTTGTTCACTGCCTCCACATCAGGCTTTTCTGTCACACTGACATTGACCTTCTGATGCCATTTAGCATCCTCCTGGAGACAGATTCACACTCCTGGCCACGGTGAGATCCACTGCAAGCTACATCTGCTTCTCTTCGCTCCCGCAGACACACTTCTGATCACTGCAGTCCTGATGACAACCAGGCTGCTGTGCTGCAAGACTGGAGAAGTGCAGGACAAAGGCCAGAGCCCTGTAAAAAACCCTATAGGAAGGACAAGGATACTGGTGGCCCCTCAGTACTGAAGAGAACATGGATCATAGCTGGAATTTGTGACAGGGCGGAGACCTTGGATGGAGTGTGTGGGGGAAACCTTGGAAGAGTGTTACCATAAATTCTTCTCCTCTGTGAAAGAGTGAAACCTGGAGAAAGAAATGGAACCATAGGAATCACAACAGTGCTGGTGGAAAGAGACCCTTGGGAGTGCCCTGCTCAGCCTGACCTGGAGCAGGATGATGCCCAGGACTGGGTCAGGATAACCAGGGCTTTGTACAACTGAACCCTGTACATACTGAAGGATGAAGACCCTCTTGGCAATTGGCACAAGGCTGCACCACCCTCCTGGGGAGTGTTTCCTAGTGCCTAACCTGAACCTCCTGAGCTCCAGTTTGTTTGTCAGCCCTTGTTATGCCATCTGGCACCAGTGAGAAAAGTTTGGCTCTGCCATCCTTGTAATGGACCTGCAAAAATGTACAGACTGCTCTTAGACACTACCCAGCCTCCTTTCACACGGGAGAAGAGCTGAAGTCTTCTGCACTAAACAAGCCCTGCTCCCTTCACCTCTCATGGCAGATCATGTGCCCCAGGTCTTGACCATCTTGGTTGCCTTGACTTACCTCTCTCAGGTTTATCCACATTGTTTCTGAACTGGGAGCTGGAAACTGAATGCAGTGTTCCCACTGCAGCCTTCCCAGCACCGAGCAGAGGGACAATAACTTCCTTCTGCTTTCTGCCTATGCTCCTCCACTTGCTGTCCAGCAGTTTGTCTTTCTTGAAGTAGGAGTGATTGCCAGTTAATGTCCACCTTGGCTTCCACCATCACTGGTCTTTGTGTTGCTCAGCCAGTCTGCTCCCAGACTGTAGCAATGCAGGGAGTGATCCTGACCCTGCCGCAGAGTGAAGAGCAGGCTACGGGGTGGCAGGTAGTAGAACAATGCTTGACTCTACCTCTATTAGCCTCGTGAGGTTTTTCTTGGCCCAATGTTGAAGTGTAAGGTGCTTCTGCCCTGAGGTTTATCCACTGAGCTTGTCAAACCATTCCCCCCATGCCCCAGCCCCAGATTTAAGCATCACCCACAAAGCTGCTGGAAGTTAGAGGTTCAATGTGCCAGGATTTATCTCATAGCTGGTGCTGCTTTGAGCTGGATGTTAGACTAGAGTGATTGAAGAGAGACTGAAGGAGCTGGGACTGTTCAGTGTGAGGAAGAGGAGACTGAGGGGAGGTGGGGGGGTCTCCCCTGTATCAGTGGCTTTGCTACAGGTTATCAGAATGATTTTTGTCAAGCTGAAAGTCCTTTGAAAGTGTTTAAATCTTCAAATAGGGAAAAATCTAACTGTCTGACATGGAGAGCAATGAAGGCACTGAAACATGGCTGCTCTGAGTAATATTTTACCTGGGGGCTCAAGGATTTTACAGTTTGTCAAAAAATGCTTGTGTAAATTCCTGCAGTGACATGGTGAATGATTTCACATGTGCCAGTGCCGAACATCTCCAAGTGCAAGAGCCTCTGAGGATTTTGAGCCCGGTGGTATCTTGTAGGATCATGGAAAGCACAATCTCCTTTCATGGCTTCCTCAGAAAGACCAGGACAGGATCCAAATCCTGGACACCCGATTGCTTTCTTAACCTTGACAGAGCAGCTGAAGCTACTGACAACGAGCAGGGCTTGAAAAAAATCCGGGTAAATCAAAGCATTTCTGGAGGCGTCCAAAAGCATTCCTGCATCTTCCCTCAGCTCAGCATCGTGCTGTGCTCAGCTTTGATGGTGGTACTGACCAAGTGTGATCCGAAGGCAGGTGTGACCCCCTGGGTACCTGCTCCGTTACCTTTTGGCAGGCAGGGGAGCTGGGCAGGGGTTAAGCAGCGAGCTCTGACAGTCGTTGTTGGCTAAGTGAGCAGCCTAATGCGTGGCCATTCATTAGGGGCTGGCTGAGCGGTCAGCTGCAGTATTAGAGCTGGTCAAAGGTCTCCCCAAACATTTACCCTCCATTAACAGCTAACCTTTCTGTGTGTATGTTGGAGCTCTGAGTTCTCGAATAGCTGCGGGCTACGGGCTCTTCTCTGGGGGTCTATTACACTGGCAAACACAGCTCAGCCGTCCCCAGCAGCATTCCTCAAGTGGACTCTCCCTCCCCACCTCCCAGCACTCCTCCAACAGCCCCCTGGCAGCTGGACATTCCTTATGGGCACTGTCAAGTTTGCTGGTCTTCTCCCTCCAAAAAGAAACAGCAAAATGTATTTGAGATCAGAGCTTAGCAGGAAAATGTTGGGTTGGGTTGGTTTTTTTTTCTTTCCCTTCCCAAGGCAAGTTTCCAAAGATTTGGATTTTTTTCCCCATCATGTTTTGATGAAAAAAAAAAGCAAAAATAATGGAGTGTCAGGGGCTGCTGACTGATTTTTTCAGTGGGGTCAATCAGTTTTGTTATTTTGGGAATATTTTAAATGGGATGAGGGGATTTTATTCTTGTGGAAACCTGGAGAGATGCTGTTTTAGGGACAGTGACTTCACCAGAGCTCACACTTTCCACGCCCTCAGCAGACCCTTGGCTATCAATGCTGTGTGCCAGAGCCAGGCAAGCTCCTCTTTTCTTCAAATCCAAAGTTCACTGTGAGGAAGCATCCTCAGGGTCACCTCTTCCCTCTCATTTGCTCATTGCATTTGTTGGGTTTTTTTTAATTCCCATTTCAAAAAGTGTGTTGTCCACCTTTGCTGTGCAAATGGGATTTCTTATGGCTTCCCCTTCCTTCCATTTCTCCTCTATTTTATACTTCTCACTCGTTTAATCCCCCTTTTTCCTACCTCAAGGTTTTAGAGATGCTGCTGGCACACACCTAATGTACCTTACTGTGCAGGCAGCCTTGTCTCACCTGGGATTTCATGGCTTTGAGTCTGGAACCAGCTTGCATTTGGTGATTTCGGCTTGAAGTGTTGGCATAATGAGCTGCTGTTTGCCTGAAATTAAAACATAATGTATCTTTAGGGGTGCTCTTGTGTAAAAAAGGGATTTTTAAAAATTTTTTCCTGGCATGTAGGAGTGCTCAAGTTATGTCTGCCTTGGGAGGGACTGGGATACTGTGAATTCACACACTATCAGGTGTTCAATGATTTTCTTGTCTAGATACTCCTCAGACCCTTGAAGCTGGTGGGTTTGGGTCTGAGTCACTGAGCTGATTCTTTCTTTTCATAGAATTAGGTTGGAAGGGACCTCAGAGATGATCCAATCCAATCTCCCTGCCATGGGGAGGGACATCTCTCAACTACAGCAGGTTCCTCATCCAGCCTGGCCCTGAGCACCTCCAGGGATGGGGCATCCACAGCCCCTCTGGGCAACCTGTGCCACGGTCTCACCACCCTCCTACTGAATAATTTCTTCCTAAGATCCAGTCTGAACCTATTTTCCCTCAGTTTAAAACCATTTCCCCCTGTCCTTTCACTGGACATTCTTGCAGTGAGTCCCTCTCCAGCCTGCCTCAAAATGTTTGGACATAATCAAGCACTTACATCTATAACTAAGGCACAGAAAGAATGTGTTTGAGTTTCAAAGCTGCTCCTCATGCTGCTGCTACTGAGAAGACACATCCTCATGCTCAGTTCTTTGTACAGCTTTCTGTTAACATTGCTCTGGATGAAGTGAACTATGAGGAGTTTAGAAGAGGAGGAATATGGGAACTGGAAACTGAGCAGAACAGGAAGGTTTTCCCATTGTGGAAGGTTCTTCCAGAGAACTAACAGCTCTCTGAATAAAGGAAGCAGCAGCCAACATAAGCACCTATCCAAGGTCTGGCCAGGAGAGATCAGCAGAGTTAACTGCAGGGCCAACCAAGGCAGCCACAGCTTTAAATCAGACTCCCAGAAGAAGTAGAAAGTATCTCAGAATGTCCCCATCAAAGCCTAATTATCTGCTGACTTCTTAGACATGAGAGAATTTTCTTTGTCTATTTAATTTCATGCTTATCATCAAACTAGTCATTAAATGGCTGAGTATTAGGGGAAAAATTCAAGGCTTTCTGGTCTGTCTTGTTTAATCCTTCAGCCCCTCCCTTCCCCCTCCCCGTCCCACTTTCTCTCTGGCACAGCCAGGGGAAGGGAGAGGAGGCAGAGTGTGGTGCTGGGCAGTGTGGCACAATCTCTGCCCTCTGGTCTCCAAATTGGGCAGGATGTGGAGGTGCATAAGGCCAGGTAAAGGCCAGGATGGAAAATCCTCCAGTGCCACGTCAGAGCTCAGCCATGTGGCTGCTGCCAGTGTGTGCTTCGTGTCCCATGGGATGCAGCAGAAAGGCAGAGCCTCTAATTGTGGGGAGAGACCCACGGGCAGTCTGATCACTGTAAGGAAAATAAATTGTGAGTTAGGTATTAAGAATGTAACTGAAGTGACTGGACAGCAACTGTCACTGGGCTTTCCTGCCTCATAACCTATCAGATATTACATGGAACTGGGAGATTTAAAATAATTCAGCCACCAAAAGGCTTTTTTTTTTGTTCTGAGGATGTAGAATTGCTGCTGTGGACTACCTCTGATACCAGGAGGCTACTTGTGCTGATGACATGGAATGAATTCTGGCTTCAGGTCTCAGTTGCTCTTCTGCCAGACTGTTTGGAGGCAGGGGTTGGGTACAGCCTGCAACAGCTACATGCTGCCTTGTTGGAAAAACCTCCTGGCCATGGTAGGATCTTGGCTTAGCTAGACCAGAACCCACCTGGTCAGGCAATTCTGAGCTTCACAAAGCATTTGTGGCAACGTCCTGTCCAATTCTCCAGGGTGATGAGTTTCCTTCTGAGGTGGCATCACTGCAACACTCACCATCCTGGAAGACTATACAGCAAGATAGTCCCATCCAAAGGATCCTTGATGAAGCATTTTGCCTTGATGCCAACTCCTGCTGCCTTCTGCAGTTTGGTTTCTAAGGTCCAGGAGGAACCATTTCCCCAGCAGCCCTCTCCAAGCCGTAAACTTTTGACCTGAGCTAATTACTGAATTCACTTTATAGAAGTAATGAGGTTCTGAGGCTCTGCAATGCCTTGGAGGCTCTGGAGAGTCCGAGCCAAAACCTGAGCTCCCTAATCAGTTCTGACTCTGTTTTTTTTATTCATTTACTGCGTGCCCCGAGGCGCTGCCGCTCCTTGAGCTCTCTGGGAGGAGCTGCAGTGTTGCTTCTCCCCAGTCTGAAACTGGGCAAAACGTCCCAGTTCAGGACTGCAGATGTATTCAGCACCTTAGTAATGAAAGGAGATCCCAGTGGAGACCAGTGGTCAGAGGAGCAGGGACAAGAGAGTTGTGCTCTAGTCTTTCCTCAAGTAAATCTGGGTCTCCTCCTTTTGCCTCAAATTTTCTAACAGAGAAAGTGATGGCACTTTGATATCTGTGGGTAGTAAAATGATGAGGGAAGGTGCAGTGTTGCTTTACAGGACCATACAAGGCCACTGGCAGCAAGGCCACATCTGGGAACAGTCTCCCAGAAACATGGTCCTGTGCTCTGTTAAACTTGCACAGTCACATTTTCCTCCTTCATAGATTCATAGATATTAGGGGTTGGAAGGGACCTAGAAGATCATCCAGTCCAACCCCCCTGCCAGAGCAGGGGCACCTAGACCAAGTCACCCAGGAACAGATCCAGGTGGGTCTTAAGTGTCTCCAGAGCAGGAGACTCCACAACCTCCCTGGGCAGCTTCTGCTGAGTTCTTCCCACTATAGCCAGGCCTTAGACAGTGGTCCAAAACTAAACACATCATGTTTTTCACTGGGAGCATCCAGCAGCTTTCAGCAGCTGAGGAAGGTCTGGAGAACTGCACTGAACCCCTCAGGCTCCAGCTCCACCACTTCTCCCTAGTTGCTCACAGAGCTGATGGTCCTGATTTCCCCTCTCAAAGGTTCTCTTGTCCTTGTCCTTGCTCTGTTTCTCCTCTGCAGCAGCACCCAAAGGGCTGAGAACTTGCTGAGGGGCAGGAGAAGGTGACTGTGTCACACAGGTAAAGATGCTGCTGACCAAGTTCCAGCTCCAGCCCTCAACTCCAGCAAGCAACCCCTCACTCTGGGGCACTGTGGCGAAAAAAAAGCATCTCCACTTCCCAAGAGGATCATGGAAAGGGGAAGGCTTGGTGACATCATGACTATTTTGAGAGAAGAAATAGGTAGTGGTTCTGCAGGCAAATGTGACCTCCTGAAGCCATCGGCTGTTTTGCCATGTTGGCCTCCTGCTGAGCCTCAGCGAGCCTCACCAGTGGCCAGTGTGGGATGCTAAGGTCCAAACTGGGCAGGGTGAACCTCCCACAGCTGCATCCTTTCTGCTCGTGGCAGAGCACGGGCAGGCAGAGCTTGCATCTGCCTGACAAGCTCTCCAGCCCTTGTGTGTTTAGCCCTGCAGCCAGGGCAAGAGCAGCTGGAGCACACGAAGGGCAGGGCTCCCACATTACAGCTGCCCCAGCGCAGGAATGGACCCGGTGCTGCTGGGGGTACAACCAGAGCAATCCTGGCGAGGAGGAGGGAAGGAGATTTACATTGCAAATCTGCACAGGGTTGAGCATCAGGCTCTGGGGGCCAGCAGTGGTCACTGATGTGGTCTTGGCAAACACAAGTCTCCTTGCCGAGGGTGATGTGGTCGGTATTTACATAACAATGCCACTTTTCTTTCTGCTTTTCCTCTGTCTCAGTTCAGAGAAAAAGGAGAGACTTTGTGAGCATCCCTGTGTTCAGCCCTACAACGAAAATCCTGGTGTTTTAACAGGCAGGTTTGAGAGATCACCTCTCACCCAGGCCAGAAGAATTAACCTCAGCAATTGCAATGAAAACAAGAAGATATTTTTCTTTCTAATATAAATACATCATAAAATCACATCAGATTTCTAACTCATAAGATGGAAGTGAAGTCTGTGGCTCCAAAAGCAGGTGGTTTACAGCAGCTGTAGCAGGAAAGTGAGGTGGGTTTGGGGAATGAAGAGTGATTGTCCCAACCAGCTTGAGGTATGGACACTGGAGAGAAGAATCTGTGCAGCTGGGAATGCACTGAGGTTTTTTGTCATCAGTGGAGATGGGCTGATTTTGCATCACTTGCTGGGAACAAAGAACTTTACCTGGTTTGGAGGCTGCAGGGAAGTGATGCAGAAAGATCCATGACTAGACAGTTAGAGATAAGCTGTGAATGTCCATTACCAACACAGTTTTATGATAGGATATAATTCTATAATTCTAGTATTTAATTTATCATTCTTGTATCTAATATAATATTGTATATTTTTTAATAATCATGCATCAGGAGTTAAAACTCTATCTTGGGAAACTGAGGATAGTGAGATCCTGCCAGTTCAGTGGTGGCCAACAGGAAAAGATCTTAAATTTCAGGTACTTTTCCAAGGCCAGGAAGATAAAGTGATAAAAAAGAATCTCTCCATGCTGCCTTGGTCACTTTCCCTCCAGTCACCTTTCATATTCAGCATTCCCACTTCCACCAGAGGCTCCCACACCTTCTCCTTGCACTTGGTGGTCAGTTTATTTTGCTGGGCATATCATAGAATCAGAGTTTATCAGGCCCTAAATTGATTATGGATTCCTCCCAACACGGGCAATCCCAAATCACTGGAAGGGAGCAGCAAATCCTGCAGGTTTCATTCCACCCCTCAGAGCCCCAGCTGCTCCTCTGTGATGCTTGGGCTGCTGGAAGGAAAACCTGAAGGAGCAATGAAGTCAATCCATTGCATTAAACCAGGGAAGACTGGTAGGTGGAATTTTGCAGATCTCCTTTGTTGTTTAACCAACCTGCCTCCTGCAAGGGCAGCTAAAACCCAGCTGGCACTCAATGGAGTGGGAAAGTGCAGCTGAAGCTGGAAGAAGCCTGCTTTGCAGCTCATGAGGTGCAAGAGTGGCTGCTGGAGGTAGATTTAATTTTTTTTTTTTTACAATTAGGCCATCCAGTCTGGTCAGAAAAAAAAGCAGATAAGCTTTAGGGAAAAAACAAGGCCTTCTTTGAATTTGAAATAGAAGCAGCAAATGGACAGATAGCTCAGGATAGTGAGCAGAGGAGGGCGAGAGCTAATCGCTGGAGATAAGATCTCCAGCACAGCCATGCGACAGGCAGTCTGACAGCTCCTTCCCTCTCCCCGCAGGCATCCTGGCAAGAGGGGAAATGCCACCACTGCCAACGGGGTGACCTCACTGCCAAGGGGACATCTGCAGCTCCACCTGCCTGCACCGGTGCCTGGTTCACTCCTGGCGTGGTGGAGGATGAGCCAAACTGATGCAGCAGCGCTGGAAACCAGGAGAGCCTGTGATGTGTCCTTTGCTCTTAAAGAATATAAAAGCTAATCAGACACAATCTGCTTCTCCATCCTTTTTTTTTTTCAGGTATTTTCCAACCCCAAATAAATAAGATGGATAATATTTATAATAGATATTAAAT